>BCLG01001190.1:39649-63382 GCA_001602295.1 Zoysia matrella | reverse complement strand
CGGGGACGGCTGCTGACTGGAGCGGCGACTCAGCGTGGACGACGCGGAGGTCGACGCAGCGTGGCACTGGACTCAGCGGTCTCGCGCGGAAACCGACGAGGAAGCAGGTGAGGACTGCTCAGGCGCGCGCGCTGCTCGAGGGATGAGCGGAGAGAACGGCGGCGCGAGGGAGGCGGTTGCAGATTTTTTTGGAGAATGGGGAGAGAGAAAAGGGGATTAGGGTGAGAGGGGGTATTTATAGGAGAGAATTAGAATGAGGGGTTAGGGATTAATCTGGGATTAATTAATAATCGTGAAATAATTAAAAAGGCTGCAGAGATTAATCAAGGAAAATATTTAGAGATCTGAAAATTAATTAGGAAATTTTCGGGAAATAATTTTTGCCCAAACGTAAAAATTACGCGGACTAAATTATTTCGGCACTGGATCAATTTAGATAAACGGATTTTAAATTTGGACGGAACAAGGTTCGGAACGAATGATTTTTGAACGGGACGAAAATTGAGTCAGACAATTAAATTGGAACAGAAAATTGGGGAAATAGCCACTTTATTAATCGAAAATTCGGGATGTTACAGACTCCCCCCCTTACAGGATGTCGTCCTCGAGATCAAGGAGCGGACTCAAATAGATGTGGAAACTCTTTCCTCAGATCATCTTCCTTCTCCCAGGTAGCCTCTCGCTCAGTGTGGTTGCTCCACTGAACTTTGAGAAACTTGATCTTGGACTTTCGCGTCTCCTTGAACGCCTCATCAAGAAGATTCACCGGGTACTCCAGGTACTCGAGCGTGTCCTGAATATCCAAAGCATCAGGGACAACTCGCTCCTCCGGCACTCGAAGACACTTCATCAAGTGAGAGACGTGGAACACCGGATGCACACCCGCAAGCTCAGATGGCAAGTCCAACCTGTAAGCAAGATCACCGATCTTCCTGAGAATCCGAAAAGGACCAACAAACCTCGGAGCCAACTTCCCTCGGACATGAAAGCGACGCGTGCCACGAAGAGGTGACACCTTGAGATACACCCAATCATCAACCTCAAAAGAAAGGGGCCTCCTCCTCTTATCCGCATAGCTCTTCTGACGGCTCTGAGCAACCCAGAGATGCTCTCTGACCTTCTCAACCTTCTCCTCAGCAGCTCGGATAGAATCAGGACCAAAGAAAGACCTCTCGCCAACCTCTGACCACATGAGCGGGGTACGGCATCTCCTACCATACAATGCCTCAAAAGGTGACATACCCAAACTGGCCTGAAAACTGTTGTTGTAAGAGAACTCCGCAAAAGAGAGACTGTCCTCCCAGCTCTGCCCATAGGTGATCACGCAAGCTCTCAACATATCCTCCAGAATCTGGTTCACACGCTCTCTCTGACCATCTGTCTGAGGGTGATAAGCTGAACCGTACACTAGGTGTGTACCCATAGCCTCATGCAAACTCCTCCAGAATCTCGCGGTAAACTGAGGCCCGCGATCAGACAGAATGCTCCTTGGTGCACCATGCAACCTCACAATGTGATCGATGCACAGCTTGGCCAACTGATCAACTGAGTACCTCTCATTCACAGGAATGAAATGAGCGGTCTTAGTCAATCGATCCACCACCACCAAGATAGCATTATGATGGCGAGACATCAACGGCAAACCCGTGATGAAGTCCATACTGATGTCATCCCATTTCCAGAAAGGGATCGACAATGGCTTCAACAATCCAGCTGGCCTCAGGTGCTCAGCCTTAACTCGCCGACAAACATCACACAAGGCAACATACTCAGCAATGTCTGCCTTCATGCCAACCCACCAGAAACAAGTCCTCAAATCCTCGAACATCTTGGTGCAACCTGGGTGGATAGAAAACCTCGAATCATGAGCCTCTCTGAGAATAGCATCCCGCAACTCTGGCACTCTGGGAACAAAGATACGATCCTCAAACCACAAAGCACCCTGCTGATCCACACGGAAACCTGGTGCTTTGCCTCTCCTCATCTTCTTCAAGATCGACTGAACCTCTCTATCAAGCTTCTACACTGACTTGATCTCCTCAATCAACAACGGCTGTAACCTGAGCTCGCACAAGAAACCCTGAGGAACAATCTCAACTCTCAAACTGGCCAGATCTGCAAGAATCTCTGACTGCTCAGACATCAAGGAAGAACAATAAGCCTTACGACTCAAAGCATCGGCTACCACATTGGCTTTACCCGGGTGATAGTTAATGCTAAGATCGTAATCTTTGATCAACTCAAGCCACCTCCTCTGCCTCATGTTCAGCTCTGACTGGGTGAAGATGTACTTGAGACTCTTGTGATCGGTGAAGATCTCACATCTGTTGCCGATCAGATAGTGCCTCCAAATCTTCAAAGCATGGACAACAGCTGCCAACTCAAGATCATGCGTCCGATAGTTCAACTCATGCTTCTTCAACTGCCTCGAAGCATAGCACACAACCTTCTTGTTCTGCATTAGCACACAACCCAAACCCTGACAAGAAGCATCACAGAAAACCTGAAAGTCATGGTGAATATCCGGCAAGGTCAGAACAGGCGCAGATGTCAGCCTCATCTTCAACTCCTGGAAACTCCTCTCACAAGCATCTGACAAGACAAACGGCAAACCCAACTGAGTCAACTCGGTCATAGGCTTAGCAATCCTGGAGAAGTTCTCAATGAATCGGCGATAGTAACCTGCCAATCCAAGAAAACTCCTCACCTCAGAGACTGACCTCGGAGACTCCCACTCCACAACAGCTTTGACCTTCTCAGGATCAACGGCAACGCCCTCAGCTGTAACAACATGGCCCAGAAAAGCAACCTTCTCAAGCCAAAACTTGCACTTGCTGAACTTGGTATACAGCTGATGAGATTTCAACCTCTCAAGCACAACTCTCAGGTGCTGCTCATGCTCTTCAGCTGACTTGGAATAGACGAGGATATCATCAATGAAAACCACCATGAACTTATCCAGCTCAGCCATGAACACCTTATTCATCATGTTCATGAAGTAGGCATGGGCATTAGTGAGTCCAAAAGAAACGACCAGGAACTCATAAGACCCATACCTCGTCACGAACGAAGTCTTCGGAATGTCAGAAGGTAGAATCTTCATCTGGTGACACCCCGATCTCAAATCAATCGAGGAAAAGAACTTCGCACCCTTCAACTAATCAAACAAATCATCGATCCTCGGCAAAGGGTACTTGTTCTTTATCGTCACCTCGTTCAAAAAACGATAGTCAACGCACATGCGCAATGACCCATCCTTCTTCACGAACAGCACTGGGGCTCCCCACGGCGAAGCACTCGACCGAATGAACCCTTTACTCAAGAGCTCATCAATGTGCTCCTTAAGTAAAGCAAACTCATCAGAAGACTTCCGATACGGCCGCTTGGCAATCGGCGCGGTACCAGGAAGAAGATCGATCACGAACTCAACATCTCGATCTGGAGGATGTCCCGGCAACTCATCGAGAAACACCTCTGGAACTCACGAACAACAGGAATCTACTCCAAAGATAGCTCCTGCAAGCTGCAAACTAAAGGTGGAACTATGGACGCTCTAGGAGCACACACCGCTTGAACACCGTGGTGGTTGACCAAAGATACAACCCTCTCAGCACAAGTGATGACTCCCTTGTGCCTCGCTAGCCAATCCATCCCCAAGATGACATCAATGTCATGCGAGGGAAGGACGATGAGATGAGCTAGGAAAACCACACCCTCTATCACTATCCGAACACCTCTACACTCAACACAACTCTTGTAGACTCCAAGAGGTGAAGTGGTAAGTGTAGGTATAGCTAAGAGTGAGGTAGGAAGACTGTGTGTGGACGCAAACGTCGACGACACAAATGAATACGTAGCCCTCGAGTCGAACAAAACCGTCGCTAGGTGGGAGTGAACCAAGAACTCACCAACGACGACGTCAGGCGCCTCCTGAGCCTCCTCCACTGAGATGTGGTTCAGGCGACTGCGCGTGACGCTCGACTGAGCAGCGCCACGGCCCGCTGAACGCACTCCTCGTGCTCCTGACTGGTGCGGTGGCCTAGCGAGAGTGGCAAACGGAACACCACCTCCCCTAGGTCCCTGCTGCTGGCGCCTCGAACACTGAAACGCCTTGTGACCCTTCTGGCCACACTCGAAGCAGCGAACTAAGGGCTGACCCCCTGTCGGACGAAAAGAGGACTGCTGCTACTGGAAGGCACCTCTCTGGCGCTGAGAACTCTACTGCTGGACTGAAGCTGGAGCAGGAGCAGTGGATCGGGCGAAGGTGGGCTGTCTCGATCCCTGCTGGAAAGAACCACTGAAACGCTGACGCTGCAAAGCCTCACGACTGGGTCCCTGGCCAAGAGCTCTCCTCTTAGCATCCCTGGACCGGTCGAGCTTCTGAAGTGACACCTCCAAATCTAGGCATCTGTCAATCAGCTCACGAAGGCTCCTCTGAACACCTCCGTCTAGGTACGCGAGCATCTCAAGACGTAGGCCCTTCCGGAACCAGTACATCTTGCGACGCTCAGTCGAGACCTCCTCAGGTGCAAAACAGCTCAGCTGAGTGAAGCGGTTGGCGTACTCGGTGACAGTCATACTCCCCTGACGAAGAGTACGGAACTCCTCCGCCTTCGCCTCTATGGCTCCCTCTGAGATGTGGAAACCACGGAAGGCGGTGATGAAGTCGTCCCAAGTGAACAGCTTAGGCTCATCAAGTGTGGCGTATAGAGTGTCCCACCAAGCACCAGCTGCACCTGTCAACTGGTGTGCTGCCAGACGAACTGCCTCCTGGTCGTCACACTGAATCAGGTCCAGCTTCATCTCGATATCTCTGAGCCAGTCGTCAGCATCCAAAGGATCGACTGCACGGTCAAAAGTAGGTGGGCGCATGTTTAGAAACATCGCTATGCGAGAACCGGCTGACTGGTGGTACGGTGCTGCGTCAGAAGCAGAAGCACGACCACGAGGCTGCTGCTGTGACTGCTCGACGATACGCTCAAGCAGAAGCGTCTGTCGGGCCATCACCTCTGCCAGGTTTGGAGCAGCTGGAAGCTCCTCACCAGGCGCAGCAACTCCAGCAGGCCCGAACCCTGGGTCCATGGCAACTCCTCTCCCACGACCTTCGGCCTGAGGGGCAGGGGCTCTAGCACGGCCACGCCCACGGCCACGCCCTCGACCAACGCCAGGGGCGTCAGCCGCAGGTGGCACTGGTACACGGCCTCCAGCGCCGCGACCACGACCTCTGGGGACAGCACCACGACCGCGCCCAGCGGGTGGCGGTACCTCAGGGTCCTCCAGAGCGGCCTCCTCAAAACGAGCGTGAAGGCGTCCAGACCTCCTCAGAGCCATCTGTTGCAGGAAAACAATTCTGATTAGAAAGATAGCATTAGCAGAAATAGATTTACTGAAGAAGATAGAAAGCCAGCAGATTAGAACGAAGATAACTACACAAGCACTATTCTAAGCAAACAAGACTCCCACCAAGCAAACGACGAGATTTAAGGAAACAACTTTCACGATGAAAGTTTGTTAGCAGATTACGAAGTCTAGAAATAATCCTTAATTACGTCCAGTTCTACGGTTTCGCTCCTACGGTCAAGTATGGCTCTGATACCACCTGTAGCGACCGGGATTTTCCTTACCTTTCGTTAAGTCCCGATCTTCCGTGACTTTGCTAATCTCAGGAGTTTGGCAAGCACGATATCATAAGCGATCAATCAAGAAACCATAACAGAAATATTAAACAAGAAACAAGAATAGAAAATAGCAGGTCAAAGTGAAATTATTAAAATAAAATCCTCCAAAGGGGTCCATCGGCACGCAGACCAGAAATATCTCAGAGCAGAAATATCACTATCGAGAATCCAACAAAAACAACAGCGGAAGCTTCAACATGGCAGCGGTAGCGAACCTCCTCCACACAGGCTAGCTTGAGCGCAGGAGCGGACGTCACGGACAGTCAGAGACGTAGTCGAAGTCGAAGCTGAGAGTATCCTCTGAAAACAACAAATTAGAAAGCCGTGAGTACGAATACTCAACAAATCGCGTACTACCTAACAACAATGTATGCATGCAAATGGTTTCAAGTGCTAAATGCAAGTTTAAAACATTTTATTTTATTTAAAGTATGCAAGAAAACTTTATTTTCAAACTTGTCAAATTTTATTACCTTGTACCGCAGAGATCTCCGTTATCTCGGACGAGGGTTCATTTTAATGCCGATGTAATCTCCACACTCGGCCACAGCTCAAAGGCCGAAGTCAAAAACATTTGAAAAGGAGAGGAGGAAGAAAAACAAAACTACTCAACGAGGAGCACAACTGAGGGGGGTGTCCTTCCAAAAGGACGTGGCAATGCGCATCGACTAAAAACTCTGCAGAGGTTATGCACCTGGACCCACGAGAAGCGTCATAGAGAACTACCGTCGTAGCCCTGACAAACACACAAGACCCGTCCACAAGCTTTAACTAGCGTCATCCGTCCTCCAGGATAGCGATCCCAAAAGCCTACGCAATCGGGTCCTGGAGCTGTGAAGAGCCTACCATTGATCAGGTGGGGTATCTCGATCTCATGTGGGGAGTCAGACTCTACACCACACTAACACTACACCACCAACCCATGGGTAAACAACCAGTCTCAGCAAGCTTCAAGATCAAGCCAACTACCCATACAGGGTAACGTGGTGTGCATGGTTGTCAACTGAGCGTACAAAGCTCGAAGTACTCGGTCCTTAATTGCCGGGGCAGGCACTATCTCCAACCTCAACGCCAACAAGTCTCACGGAAAGATCCCAACCCGGATCTTCCCGTTGTACCCGCAACAGGTACGCCCACAGGGACTTCCTAAAAGTCCCCCAGCTCCTCATACTCCAACCTGCCCCCGCTAAATAGTTATGTATAGTTATTTGCAATACTCACACATTTGAAGCACAGTTCAAAAGCATTTAACACAAATTCCATTTTATAGTGATAGCTGTGAGATGAAAATAAATGCGACTAAGCATGGCTAAGCAAAAAGTAAAATAAATGTACTAAAGCAATCCTAGGGTTAATATTTGTGGAACAGTAAACAGGCACGGCTTAGGAATGTTGCTAGCACATTTTAAAATAGTTGGCATGCAAATTAGGGTTGCAAACAAAACATGCAGTTTAAAATGCTGGGAACAAAGTGATCAAGGAACGCGGCTTGCCTGGCAAATCGGGATCGAAGTCGGGATCCGGGTCGCCGAACTGATCGGGCTCGCAGAACTCCTCCTCAGGAACAGCAGCTAATCATAACACGTACAAGAGGGATTAGACACTAATTACGCGACAAAGAATAGAATCGGAAATTGAATCTGGATTGAAATTACTAGACTAAGCGCGCGCAAAACGCTTCCTGGAACAAACCTACACGACAATCGAGACGAGACAAATTAACGGAACAATTTTGGGATTAATCGGAGATCAAACGGAGTTCCTCGAGAATCGTACACGATCTAGACCACAAGGATTAGACTAATTGGGCAGGACTTAGCAATTTTCGTGCAACCACAGAACCTGTACATATTGGGCAGGACTTATCCCCGCTATATAAGTATTCCACATTGAGCCATTAGGAGGTCGGTAGGACACAAGAGGCCAGGAGCAAGGCGTGAGATAACTCGCTGCCCGGCTTTCGACCATGTAATTGCCCGCGTCTTGGGACCGTAAGCCCACGGATATAGCCCCTGGTTTGGTAATACCCGGTGTTGTAGGGGACCAGGAAAAGACGTGACTGCGGTAAATCTTCACGATCCGGCTCCGGGAATGTACCGTCGCGTCATCGGGAGTGAAACCCCGACGGATAGCCCCTGGATGCGTTTTGGATGGAATCTGTGGAAACTTATGTAGTTGTGGGGTAAGAGTTACGCAACTCTGTTGATCAGGAGTAGCATAACTTATGGGTACAGTGTACAACCTCTGTAGAGTGTATAATCCTTTCGGATAGGCCGTTGTCATAGTAATGGCATGCTATTTGTTCGGGTACCCTACGATTAGTCTTCTATTATATCTTTGACGTGTGAGTGGGTGTGGATGCCCGTGTTTTGGACATGTGTTGGCTGTGTGCCGAGGGCCTACATGGAAGTGTGCTAGTGCCCATTTAAAATATGGGAACTGATGGAGGGAGTGAAAGCCTTCCTCAGGTCCACGCTACTAAAACATGACAAAAGATGTTTTCTTCGAGTTTTAAAATCTATCCCTTAGGAAACCCTTGCTGAAAAACTTGCTTTCCGCATAGAGATGAAAACCTCAAGCCTTTCCTTGTTTCGCTCCTACAAATCCTACCTCTCCTACAGATAGGACTTGCTGAGTAACTTCGTACTGACCCCTCCCCCTGCTGTTGTTTTGTTCAGAAGATGAAGACGCTGAGGATGACGCTACGAAGAGTAGAAGTCCCGTCCTTCGCTCGAGTTTGCCTGTGGTGTAGTGTTAGTCTCCTAGTTGTGCGATGTATGAATAAAGTCGCTGCACCGACTTGATGGTTGTAATATAGTCTATGTTTGTCAGACCCTTTTCGAAAATTTGTAGTACGTTGAACTCGTTTGTGTAATAATATCACTTTGTTCTTAGTGTGCATACCAACTACCGGTCCAGGGATTGGTACTTGTGGCACAGAGATGCTCCTTCCTGGAAGGGGGTCTTACACCTTGTCAAAACCGGAACTTCCAATTTAGCGTACCGGAACTTCCGGTTTCGAACCTCCAGTAAATGGCTGGACACTCCGATGAAATAAACCTCAACCACAGAGACGGTGCCTCCGGACACTCCAGCAGGGTATCGGACACTCCGGTGAGAATTTAGCCATTTTTCAGGTAATCCGCCCTGCAAAACCGGAACTTTTGGTTCTCTTACTGGAATTTTTGGTTGTCAACAGATTGGAAGTCATTAAAGTACTTCCTGCAGCTAAAAAGGTACTCCGCCGAAAGTCATGTGATCTGTAAACTGCAGGCATGGATTAATTGGATCCCAATCATCACATGAAAGATGAAACTAGAACAAATGTAATGGCATAGGGGACCTTTTGATATGTAGAAGCACAATATTATATATAAAAGATAAGGGGAGCAACCTTCGTGCCATCTCACTAACATGGCACCACGACGACTTCCGGTTCAAAAAAGCTGCTACATCATATGAAACAATTAACGTGCCATGGGAAGCTTCGTTTTCGCACCTTCTTTACGTGATTTCGGACCCCAAAGTGGCAGGAGAATCTCGTTGGACTTTTGTCTTTCGGAGCCTCCACACGACTGACCTCAGAGTATTCAATCATGTTATTACATTTACAGCAACGTGATCGAATCAATGGTTGCCGTAGGCCAAATCGTTAATTAGTTAATATCCATGATGAAAAAGTAAAACTAATGGGAAAACTTAAAAAACAAATGCAACTAGGCGCAAATAGTAAAAATGTAATTTGACCTTTGATTCATATTATGAGTAATAGATAAAAAATAGATTGCAAGAAATAACTTTTGTGGAAAATAGATATGTGCCTACTTTATATCCATGGTGTACTCTACCGCTATTGGGCTAAGCTGGTAAAATATTGAAATAAAAACAATACATAGGTGCGAAACTATTAGTGACACATCGACTACTACGTAAAAATGCAAGCAGTTATACTTAATCAGTAAATCAAACCAAAGTGAGCAACCACATGGAACCTAACTATTGTCCAAAGCTCAGTTCGCTGGTTTTAGTTTAATCAAAATACTACTTTTAGTTCTAGCCTCCTATATACATATTTTGTAAATTTTTATCTACCTCGCTTGTGATGCACGCAGAATTTGAGCAAAAAGATTTGCAGAGCATTCCAATCATGTGGTTTCACGTCTCATTAGCATTCATACTAACCATCGATGCGCGCACAATCACAATCCTATAAAGAATTAAATTCAACAAAAGACACACTGCAATTGGTGTAGTAAACTTTTAGTTCAGTTGATCTAATCCGCCGTCGGAATTTATGATGTTTCCTTATTTGCCATTCCAAGTACACATTCTATGATTTGCCATCAATTTCAGTTTTCTTTCATCCCCTCTGTTGGGATTATATACCCTGGGTATACACGGTTTCGGTCACCTCCTTCGAACGATCACCCTCTGACAAGCATGAATATTCCTGACATTGTGCGGCAGGCGCAATCTGCTGAACCGTGGAGGAAAAAGCTGATTTTGTCCCACCTGCGCTAGACAAAGGACGAAGACGAGGACAACGACAAGATGATCTGGTGCTCAGATGCCACACCTGTTAGGGGCCACCCAGTTACTTGGGCAACAAAGCATTGTAACTCCGGTCCGATCCCTATATAAGGTGGCACTAGAGGCTTTAAACGATCATCATCCCATCAAGTTCCAGTTCAATGATGCTTAGTACCTTTGAAAGACCTAGAGTTCCTACTCGAGCAAGAATCCTAGCACCATTGTAACCCTATTCGATCGAGTTCTACAATCTATACACACCCAGATCCTAGACGTAGAGTATTGTACATCTCTGTGACGGCCCGAAACCAGGCAAAATCTTTTGAGTCTTCTGTAGACTAGGCCACCTCACTGAGGAGTATGCACGAACGCCGCTCCGATACACAAATTCTACTCTGTCAGCGATATGAAACACCAACACCCTCTATACTATTTGTTTTACATGATGGGGACATGATTACAGTTAGAGGCTCCAATTTTATCAGTTTTCAACATAACTGCCATTGCACCTTACTGTCAGACAATAATGTAGGTTTGTATATCACAATCTAGAACTCAAATTAAATTCATATCAAAAGATTGAAGCTTGTCAATGGATGAGTATTGAGGTTAGCATGAAAAAAGTGAGAGATTTGGAAGTTCTAATAATCTTATTTTGTCATGGATATAACAAAAACTGCATAGAAGGAATGAAAAATTTTAAACCGATGGCAAATAATTAAGTATACATTTTTATGACAAACAAGAGAGAAGTACTACCTCCGTTTTTAAATTTTGACACCATTGACTCCTAACATCAACTTTGACCATTTGTCTTATTCAAAAATTTTGTTCCAATGTGTAAAATTATTAATTATATTTAAAATACAATTAATGATAAATTAAATCATAACAAAAAATTATATTTGAATAAATTTTTGAATAAGATGAATGGTTAAAGTTGATGTTAAAAATCAACGGTGTCAATAATTTAAAAACGGAGAGAGTATAATTTTTTTACAGAGAACAAGGAATTTGCTCGTACATATTCCCATGCATCAAAGACTGTTATCCTCCGGAGCGTGCACTACTACTGTGACGACCGCCTAGCCAAATAGCTTATAGCTAATAGCTGTAGGGAGCATGGAATCGCATCTTTGACCGTCATTTGCATTACAAGAAGTGTCTGTCAATTTTTATCCCAACTTTGATTGTAAAGAGAACAGTAGACAAAAAAAGAAAACTAGAGTTGCGTCGGAAGCAACTGGCAGAAAAACCTTTTTGCTGCTATCATTTTTTATTCTTTCATTTCATTCACGCCTTAGAGTTTGGGCATTTAAATATTAAAAAAAATATTTACTCAATTGACTAGGTTTACTAATAATGCTGCTGAACAATTGAAAATAAGCTGTGCTGTTGCCCTTAAGCCTTTCACATTTCAGCAATTTCTGGAACTGATGGTCTTGCTCCTTTCTTTCCGTATATTTTCCACCCCTAAACATAAAAGTCTTTAACACTTTATAAATTTATGGAGTAGAGCTCCATATTCTTAATGGTGTGAGTCGGTAGCATAGAATCCCATAAAGTCAGGAAAGCCTCGTTGTACGCATTAGTGGCGTACAGTTGTTCGTAAATTCAAAACATCTGTTTGCCGGGACAAACTTTATTCTGTTCTCCATAGTCAGATTTTTGCACCTCTATATATAGCCATTATCACGAGTCCAAATACGCTTCAAGCATTGCACAAAAATTAAGGCCTCTCTGTTGAGTTTGCTTGCACGCTCTCTTCCTTCTAATTAATTGTCTCCCATGGCGCCGTCCCCAGCTCAACCGCAAGAACACCAGGGTGTTCCTAGACCTCACCATCGGTGCCCAGCGCGTGGGCCGCGTGGTGATCGAGCTGTACGCCGACAAGTTGCCGAAGACGGCGGAGAACTTCCGGCTTCTGTGCACCGGCGACCGCGGCACGAGCCGGAAGTCAGGCAAACGCCTGCACTACAAGGGGGTGCCGTTCCACCGGGTGGTGCCCGGGTTCATGTACCAGAGCGGTGACATTACGGTGGGCAATGGCACCGGCGGCGAGTCGGCGCTTGGAGAAGGCCGGTACTTCGCCGACGAGGTGCTCGGCGTGGTCCGCCACGACGGACCTAGCGTGGTGTCCATGGCCAACGCTGGGCCCAAGAACGTGTCTCAGTTCTTCATCACCTTCGACAAGGCGCCCTGGCTCGACGACCGACACTTCGCGTTCGGCCGCGTCATCGATGGTATGGACGCCGTGCGGGCCGTGGACAGGGTCGGGTCCATGAGCGGCAGGACGGTCAAGCCCGTCGTCATCGCGCTACTGCGGTGAGCTCAAGGAAGCCACCCGGTTCTAGTGGTCTACTAATGAAATGGACTTTAATTTGGCTACCACACATACAGTCTACTTATTCGTATTATTAATAGGAACTCGAATTCCTACGAGATGCGTACGTATGAAATATCGGACGCCTAAGATTCTTTCAACATCGTTCTTGTTGGCGAATGGCTTGGGGAAATTAACATTACTAATGTTGAGGTGCGATTTGTGAGCGGATCTCTTTGTTCAATACGCGGTTACCGAATTATAACTATCAATAAATGTTTGCTACTCCTAGCTCTTTTGCATCTGCTGCCAAATGGTCTTTCTTCCTTCTTTCGAGCTTCGATATATCATGATGTAATTTTTTTATAGTTTCGCTTGTCATTTTGTTGAGTTGGTTCGATTACTATTCCAAATTGGGGAACAGAAGGCGCAAGGCTCAAACAGATAATTTACTAAAGGATTCTTTTTTTTTTGAAAAAAAGTACATTTTACTCTCTGAATAAGTTACTTTGTCCATTTAATCCTCTAAATAAAATCTTATCTCAATTTATTCACTTAAACTATTTAAATTGGTGCAATCTTCTCCTTTATGCAGTTTATCTTTTTTGTTTCTCTTTGTAAAATTTGAATTTGAAGCTCAAATTTTACTTGGTAGGTATAGATGTCATTTCCTATGTTAAATAATTATATGGTATTTTCAAAATGAGATTCATATCTTAATAGCATCTAATAGTATCTTAACAACTTGTATATAAAAATACAGAAAAAGTATATTGAAAAGGTTATAGCATAATTTTTAACGTTGAGGGTACTATTATGTACCTTTATACAAAATTAGAGCTTCAAGTTCTAATTGTACAAAGAGAAACAAAAATGATAATAAGTTATATAAGAGGGTAGACAGCACCGATATGAATAGTTTGGTAGTGGGGGTGTAGAGTTAAGATTTTATTTAGGGGGTGAAATAAATAGATAAAGTGAATTGTTCATGGGAGTAGAATAGACTATTTTGCTTTTTCCAAGCGACGAGGGAAGCGGCGTTGTGCAGGCTCGTCCTTCCAAGCGACGCCGAGGTCAGATCCCGCGTGCCTAAGACCTCCTGGCAGCGCACATGTTGCTTCTTCTTACATGTTCTTCGTATTCTGAAGAGTGTGATCCTTTTGCACTGTTTATATATCTTCTACGGGCAAGATTGATGATTCTCTCTGTTAGAGATCGAGTCGCGGTAAGAAATGGTTGAAGGAATTCCATTTGTCTGTCCCGAACTATTTGTTTCAATCGTCTGCTGGATAACTCGTTCATCCTCCTTCTATTTGGTGATTCATCTGGATATTTGGTATGAAATTTAGCCGCTTATTCTTCTCCTGGAAAACTCATTAATCTTGTGCTGAACAACTATGTCATCTTGTTTATCTTATTTATGCCATAAGATTTTTTATCAATTACACAATGGTACACAAAATACTGTTCATAATTGATTTTGACTACCTACAGATTACTAAATATTTCAAAGACAGTGAAATAGACAGTATATTGTACAACTCATATTTTTATCTGTCTCTATGTTAAATTCTAAGCTTGTGGAGACGATCCATGTCTCACTGTTGTACATGCCCTAAAACATTTACACTTGGGTGAACCCAGAGGCGGATTTAGGGGGAGCATGGGAGGACAGCTGTCCCCCCAAATTTTTTTGCCAAAAAAACAGTCATATATATGTGCATATGTAAATATGAATAAAAGCTGCTAAAAAACACAAAAGAGGTCCCATATTAGCATCGGCAGGATTGCAGTTCGCATGTACGTAAACATTCTTGATCTTAATCCATCCAAGTCAGTAAAATATTATATTGTAGACTTGGGTAGAACCTTTGAGAGTAGCATTAAGAGAAGGAACAATGATTTATCATCTTTAGGGAGTGCTCATACTCAGAAATAATAAAAAAAAAGTCTCGTCTGTGACACCGAATTAGCCAAATTTAGAAAATATGTGTCATATTTCAACTATAATATAGTTTATCGATATCGTTTGGTGAATTATCTTTATATTGTTTGAGTTTTGATAAATCATGTTGCGTTACTTTGCCCCCCTAAAATTTAAATCCTAGATCCGCCACTGGGTGAGCCCATAACTCCAACGTTTACATCCTAGGAAACTCCAGCATCGAAACTGGAATTTCTGCAATTTCTGCACGACGGTTAGAAGATTAAGCAGCAAAAATATGAAACTTTCTTCTGCTTTATTTGAAATGTCTATACTTAAATTTGACTATATTAAACTCTAATAAAGCTCTGAAATTGAAACGAGAAGTTCAAAACTCTGTTCTAATGCATTTGAAAATTCTGAAATATGAAAGCAAGGCAAAAAAGAAAAGAAAAGTATCGGAAAAGCGAGCTGGTTAGTTCACCATTTCTTACCTTGTAAACTTGTGTGGTGTGAGCCACTGTTGCTAGTGTTTTGTTTAGTTTAGTTCCTTCAAATTCTACTCCCTCCAGTTCTAAAATTTTGACACCATTGACTTTAAATCAAAGTACTTTGGTCATTCATCTTATTCAAAAACTTTATTCAAATATGTAAAATTGTTAATTAGTCATGTTTCAAATACCATTAAAAGCAAATTATAACATAATATATTATATTTGTCATATTTTTAATAAAATAAATAGTCAAAATTGATCTTAAAAATTACTCCCTCCGGTTTTAAAATATTGACACCGTTGACTTCTAACATCAACTTTTACTATTCGTCTTATTAAAAAAAATGTTCAAATGTGAAAAAATTTTGTTATAATTTGATTTATCGTCAGTGGAATTTAAATCACAACTAATAATTTTACACATTGGAACAAATTTTTTGAATAAAACGAATAGCCAAAGTTGATGTTAGAAGTCAACGGTGTCAATAATTTAAAACAAGAGGAAATACATCACATGTGGTGTCGAAAAAAGAATGAACCATAAATCGCAAAAAAGTCAAGAATTTTGCCATGTGCCCGTCTTTAAAACAGTGAAAAACTGTTTGAACCGTGTTCTACCGCTCCCTCCGTTCACAAATATAAGTCATTCTAGCATTCAAAATTTGTTCTTCAATATATGTCATTCTCACTTCTCAATACACATTTCTCTCTTTTCAATACATTTTCTCTCTTTCCAATAAATCTCTATCTCTATCTCTTTCCTCCTCGTTTTCTGCGTATCATATTTTTTCACTTTTCTTTAATTCTCGCGCCCAGAGCTAAAACGACCTATAAAAATGAACGGAGGGAGTAGCAAATTACAAAATTAAATATTTGAAGAAACAGTGAAAATTAAATCATATCCATCATTAATGTTGTAAGAGGTTTGTTATGGTGTTTAGGAAAACTGGGGCACCTCTCATCAATTAATCCTATCTATTGATATTTAAAAAATAGTATCTGACGGATTATTTTTTATAAGGTCTACAACTTAAAGTGCCTTTTAGCAGGAACCCTGTGTTTTTAACCATCTTCAATCTATAATTAAATGAACAGTTACGATCAAATAATAAACCATATCTCTTCAATCCATGGGTAATACTTTTACTCCCTCCATCCTAAAATAAGTGATCTTTTTATTTTTAAAAATTAATGGTTAAATATTCATCTTATTTAAAAAAAATTCTTCGGAATGACGGGCGTAAAGGACACACAGTCAACAGTGAATCGGTTTGAAAGTGAAAGTTGCAAAAAAGTGGCGGAATGATTTTGGATCCAATTCACTTTAGTGAGATAGAGGAGAGTGGAATTGGAAAATATAAAAACAATCAAGTCATGGTAAAGTATTTCAAATAATAAATCATGTTATGACGAAATAAATAATATTTTTTAAAAAATTTTCAATAAAATGAATGGTCAAACATAGATATCTGTCACTTATTTTGGGACAGGAAGTAATTAATTGATGACTGACATATATAATAGTTCCATTATTATTCACTGCAGCGATAACTTGACTATTTATTGCAGCACCACCAAGGTTAATGAAACCAATCGGTTTTTGTGGTTTTTAGCTGACACGGTCCAGTTTCATCAGATGCCCGGTTTTTATTTTAAAATTTTAAAAATAAAAAATGAAAATCTAAAAACCAGTCAAGCAAACCGGTTTCAAAATTCAAAATAAAAAACTGCCCGTTAATGTAGAAAAACTGGTTGTCAAACGAAAAAAACTAATCGGTTTTCAGAGTTTTTGCATTTGTAGTTGTTTTTACATTCTACTGTGCCGGTTTTCATGGTCTAAAAAAACCCGGTTACACGGTGGTCAACAGTACCCACGGATTGAATGGTAAACTCGGTTAAACCGGTTTCACGGTCATCAGAAAAATCTTTAAAATGACTGAGCGTAAAGGGCATGTAGGTGAATCCGGTTGAAACTGAAAGTTGCCAAAAAGTGGCGGAATGCTTTGGAATCCAGTTCACATGAGCTGGATAGAGGAGAGTGGAATTTGAAAATATAAAAACAATCAAGTCATGTTTAAAGTATTTCAAATAATAAATTATTTTACAATAAACTATATAATATTTGCACAAAGTTTTTAATAAAATGAATGATCAAAAGTAGTTATAAAAAAATCTAGAATGTCACTTCTTTTGGCACAGTGGAAGTAATAGATGAGCGACATCATAGTTCTTTTATTATTCACTACTGCCATAACTTGACTAATTAATGTAGCACCACCAAGGTCAATGAAACCATTCAAAACAAATTGTTTTTGTGGTTTTTAAGTGAAACCGGTCCGATCCAGTTTCAGACGACCCGGTTTTCATTTTATTTTTTAAAAAATAAAATTAAAAAATTAAAAATCTAAAAACCGATCAAACTGATTTAGTTTCAAAATTTTAAAAATCAAATCAAAAAAACTGGTAGCAAAATTAAAAAAGCTGGTAGCTAGTAAATCGGAAAAGCTAAGCGGTTTTCACTCTAAAATTTAAATTTTTTCTTTTGTAGCTATTTTTACGGTCTATTGTGCCGTCACGGTATTCACAAAAACTGGCTAAACTGGTGGCTAACGGTACCAGCGGCTTGAACGGTAAGCTGAACCATAAGCACAACTCTAAGGCCTCCTTTGGATTGAAGGAAAAAATTTCTATTCTCACGTTTTTTCTGTGAAATTTTTGTGCAATTAATGTGAAAATCCTGCGTTCCAAAGGAGCCCTAAGCTCCCATTGAAACCATATATTCTTTTAAAAAAATATTACAAACCAGGTGCCACATGATTAGACCAGATGTGATCAGTTCGCATGCTGAAACAAAAACCATGACCACCTAGACGATAAGAAGATGAATAAAGGTGTGTTTAGCAGAGCTTATTTTAATCGGCTTATGCTATTGTTTATATATTATAGATACAGTAAAAATATTGTTCATATAACACATTTTCACCCGAGCCGAACCAACCACGTTTCTAGAGCTTTTCGAGCTTATTACTCTGTAGCTACTGTAGCTACTGAAGCTACAGTGCCAAAAGACCGAGCCGGCAGAAGCCGTGCCAAAGGGGCCCTAAATATAGTATCCAAGCGAATGAAGTGGCTGGCCCCTTCCAGAAGATTAGCGGATTAACTGCTATTTTTGGGGTCATCAACACAAAATAAATCTTGCACTTAGACTACCTGGAGAGATCGAGATCTGCAAAGATGCGGAGCCAGCATCGCACCAAAGTTTTTGTCTCACACCCAATCTTCTATCGATGCAGGTGTTGGAGCAGGTTACAGGCCTCAACTCCAACCACTCCGCCCGTGTCCATCCTTCAACTTTAATCAAACCTTAAAAATAACTCCGTCTCCAACTCCATCATCGTTCTCATCAGTCATCAGCTATATATACACACCACGGCTCCATGCACAATCACCAACAAAACACGCAAGAAGCACCTTCTACTTCCGTAGCTTCCATTGATCCAATCAACTAAACAAGCAAGCTCCCGAGCCATGAAGCCCCTTCCTTGCTTTGCGCTCCTTGTCCTCTATTGCTCGCTTGCAATGGCGACGCCGCCGGCGGGAACGATCGAGCGCGTGACGAAGCAGCAGATCCTAGCGAGCATCCCGCCCGATGGGCATGAGCCCGTGCTGTTCCTCACGTCGCCGTCCGGCAAGTACGCAGCCTACTTCGTGCGCATTCACACTGTTCCGGGCGCCGGCGGGCTAGGCGCCGACTTCTGCTATGTCCAGGTGGTTGACACGTCGACGGCCGCCCACGGACACGCGGCAGGCCTTGACGCTGGCGGCAAGAGCGTGTGGGAGTCCGAGTGCCGGCCGATCAGCACGGTGAACACGTGCGCGCTGCTCTTCTCGTGGGACGGTCTAGAAGTGTTCGACGGCAGCGAGGAGGTGTGGCACGGCGAGACCAACCGCGACGGCACCAACTTCCTTGAGACGCTCGAGCTCGTCGACGATGGCGACATGCGCATCCGTGACAAGGACGGCGAGCTCGCGTGGCGCGCCAGCGACGAGCCGCGTCACGCGCAGCGGTGCGGCGCGCCAGGATCCCCTGGACTCGGCACCGCGCTCCCGCCATTTGCCGAGCCCATCGGCGCGCACAGCAGCGACCTGCCTTTCGGCCTTGAGCCTGAAGGCAACGGCCACGCAGCTGAGCTGCCGGCCGCTGGAGACCTGCCACAGGCAGCGGACGTCGGAGACGGAGAAGCTACAGCCTTTGGTGGTGCCACGGCGTCCGCTGGGCTCGGGCAGGGTGACCACGACGATGCAGCAGTGGGCGGCGTTACGGGTTTCGGCAATCAGCCTCTGGTGGACAACAGTCCTTTTGATAGCAAGGCCTGGATGGACGGCTGCGGGGCCCGCCTTGCCGCAATTGGCGTTGCTCTGTGCATCTCTGTTTTCCATGGCGCCATGGATTTGGGTCTCTAAATTCTAAGGCCGACGGTGGCGTAATTGCTAGGCGATTGGATGGGCAATGTGAGTATTCGATCAGGTGAACTGTGTCGGTTTTTTTTTAAGCTTGTAAGAACATTATATCAAATACCACAAGTGCAAAATTTGATATTTGTAATATTGTATTCATATTTATAAACATGGAATGAGTAGCAAACAGTATACACAATGAAAATATGTAGAATATGCCACAATATCTCACGTTATTTTAGAAAATATGATACTTCTAAGGAATTCTTAAAAAGACCGTTTTTCTTTTTTACGTACACATAGTAAAATGTCGTTAATAGAGATGAGTTAGACTACATGCCTATGTAAAATGCAACCACAGTTATCTTTTTTACAAATTTAACAGATAAAATCTCTTCAAACACCCTTTACAAATCTAACAAATAAGCTCTTTCAAATCTCTCAAATCTTGGACTTACACGAACATTGTTAGTTAATAAAATACAACTATTTAGAACAAATATATGAGATCTAAAAAAAAGTTATTAAAAAAACAAATTCATTTTAATATTAATATATAATTTTTTAAATTAATATTTTTTCTTAAACCGTAACATTAGCACGGAGGGACTAGTATTTCTAAGGGAATGATGATCCCTTTTTTCCACCTTTTACCAAATATACATGCACAAAATTTACCAATTTGTAGATATACGTTGACTATTGATCGGACGATCTAGCACTGGAAACCTTGCATTGGTGCCCAAGGTGTCAGGGGTAATGAGGAGAACCAATGCTCGCCTCGTAGTTTCATATATAATGTTTGATCAAAACAAAACTAGGATCTTTCGTGCTCCATATTCTGAACTGAATTCTATTATGGCCCCATTTGAAACTACTTCCGTGACGCCTCCATGGACAGAAGCAAAAAAACGTGTCAAACGAAGCGATTCGCATTCGGCTTTCCGCAGTCACGATTCCGCTCGACAAGGAGAAAAGGCTGGAATGCAGAATCCACGGTCCGGTGCTTCCAGCCAACGCGCCTGAGAGGAAAGAACCAGCCAGTCAAGTTCAGTAGAAATTACCGCAAATGCCCTTAGACTAGCCGAACTACTCACTCGAGTGCCAATCATTCCACTGTCTATCCACGCACCACACTACAAGGTTTGCCAGAGGTGGCGGTTAGGGTTTGCTAGAGGCGTCGGCGATGGCTGCTCCGGGACCAGAGGCAACGCCGACGTAGCTGGCCCTGCTCGACGGCTTTGTTCCCTTGCGCGAGGCGACTGCTCTCGCCGCCTTGTTCGGCTGCTCTGACCCTCCGCGCTCCGGCAACTGCTCCGACATCCCTGCTCGAAGGCGACTGCTCCGGCGCCCCTGCTCGACGGCGATGGCCATGCCCTGCTATTCTCTCAACCCCTGCTAGACTTCTCTGGCCCTCTACACGACAATGACTTTCTAGCTTCCCTGCTCGATGGTGATGGTCCCTGCCCTGCCCTGCTATTCCCTTGCCACCTACCATTTAGCTGCTCCCATCGGCTTTTTCTCCCCGCGTCCCCGGACTGCACACACCGACAGGGGCAGAAAGGTCACTCCTCATCCTTCTCTCCTTCATATGTGGTTGTTTCTTCATAAATCAAGGTGAATCATTATGGACCTGTGTAGTAGCCTGTGGATTTGTTATTTGGACAGGTTTTTACCTTGATGCACAGATTTTGCACAATTAACATAAGCAATTTTTAGATGGCCAAATAAGTAGCAAAGTGGGACTTATGGGTGCACAAGATCTGTCTAGATATCTGTGTTGAAGAAGTTAGAGCCAATAATAAGCCACAATACTGCATGAATTCTTTAGCTTATCTCTCGCCTCTCTTGCCAGGTGCTCTATCGCCAGAAGCCCCGACGCTGGCCCCGCTCTTGCCTGCCTCCGGCAAATCCCCGGTGGTGGGTGGGAGTGGGGTCTCATTCCTCAAGTAATTTAAGTAGATTGAGTTCTAGTTTAGGATTGTGTCTTCTCGGTGCCAATCTTCTTAGTATTGGGGATTTGTTCCCTCATCTTCCTCTCTGCAATGGTAAGGAGGTTATGATAGACCGCCCCGTGAAAAGGCAACCCATCGACCCGGTGTCACTCGACGAAGCGAGGACCAACAGTACAACTCAAGCACGATAAAATATAAAATAAATTGTTGTTTAAGTTTATAAAACACTAGATTTAAAAGTGCGAAAGCGTTCACCTTGTTGAACTACTAGGGTCTCCTAGAGACTAAGCATAAGATGACATCGAACCCATACGATGCATCTTCTAGCAGCACACAACAGCTCAGCACGGCGAGCAGAGCTCCCAACAGACAAAGCTACCTCGAGGGTTGCTTCTGTCAGTTGGCTCGAAGAAGGGAGAGAGAACCTGCAAACAAAAACAACAAAGAGCTACACCTTGAACATCCAAATGCTCAGCAAGTTTTATCTGTCAACATGGCCAACTACAGCCGACTCCAAGGAATATGATAAAGCTGACTCACATGGGATAGCTATTTGCAAAAACTAGCGCTAAAGGTGCATCCTTACTTTCAAGTTTTAGCAGTAGATTAAGTGTAAGAAAATATAACTTTATTTTGCACTATCAACTATCACAATCATAGTTGTCAAACAATTCATAATAATTGTATCCAACAAATCATAATCTCTTCCTCAACCACTTCTTCTTTCAGTTCTTATTATGATATGACACAACGAGACAAGTGGTACTCGTTACTGTGAGGGGCAGCGATTCGAATCGATTTACATACAGCTGGAGAAACTTGATTACACGACATGTACGCGCTTTCTGGAAGCCGTACATGGCAACATTTCACACCAATGGTACATAGTTCCGGTCCGATGCTCACCTCTCCTGAGCAGTGGTCCTCCATACGAAAACCACACCGGGTCTATCTATAGTTAGCCCCAAAGCTCTCTCTTTTATCATCATCAAAAGAGGAGGTTCGGTTACGTCCAGTCACTACACACATTAGGCTACATCAGTTTTTTTAGGCCCATAGATCCAGTATGTAATCAGTACTATTCAAACTTGCTCGACAGGGCCGACAACGAACGGTCCTTAATCAACACAGACAGGGCTACAACACATTGGCCATGCATCCGCAATGGACACATGCCGTGTTATCACCTACTTCCCTGCCCGGTCTCTAATTTATTCTATATGACAAGAAAATCTATTCCGTACCAATCCTATAGCTCGCGAGTGAATACTTATTCACTCGACTTCTACCGTTAAAAGAACAATTAGCTTAGCTCCACATCGAGTTACCTGTACCAAAACTATTAAACAAAGGTAAGGTTTTATAAATGTAACTACAGTTTCAATCAACTCCTATTACTTAGTGCACATTACATACTAACCATCTAGAGTGATAAAAAGTAAATACTTTGAAAACAGGATAATACATCGGAGCTTGCCTGGGCTTTGCTCAAAATTAGATTCCTCGGCGAACAAAACGTCGATAAACTCCTCCTCAGTTAGCTCGGCTCATAACATGAAATGATATGCATAAGTCGGAATATGCACATGCGATGATAGCTTTTTATTTTCAAAAGATGACTAGTAAATTTAGTTATAAAACTTCTTTAAAAATGATTTTTGAAAACAAAACGCCATCGCAAAGTTGCTCACAAAATCACAGCGGTTTAAATAAATTTTGACAAAGTTTCAAGATTTACTTAAATCATATAGATTTATAATAATTTAAATACCATTTAAAAACAATAAAACATTTAATAAAATTATTTTAAAGAAATTAAATATGAAACTTTTCTAAAATGTAAATTTTAATTATATAAACAGAAGAGTATATTTTCTAGAATTTATTAAAATTAAATAAAATTATAATGAATTAAATAGTGTTTAAACAAAACATAACCTTTATAAAAAACATTTCTGATGAAAATAAATATGAAACTTTGCAGAATTGAAATGTTCAATTAAATAAACATGAAGGTGAATTTTCTAAGATTTTATAATGTCAAGGAATAATGATAATGCATTAATGAATTATTGTATAATCTAAATTAATTAAATTATTTTCATTCATAAAATAAAAATTTGTTAGCTTCAGAATATAGTTCTAGTTGAGAGGATCCTAATAAAATTTATTTTACAATTTTTCGAGCTATAAGGAATTTTCTACGGCTTTTACAAGTTTAAACCATTTTCTATTAATAAAATAAACTCAAACAAAATTAATAGTATTTCCAGCCTAGGTGGGCCACGGCCACACAAAAACGGCCCACGGTAGGGCAGGCTGCACCGGCCTGGCCCACAGGAGGAGGCCACAGAGGAGGCCTGCGAGATGG
>BCLG01001190.1:22949-39412 GCA_001602295.1 Zoysia matrella | reverse complement strand
GAGGCGTCGGCGGCGCTGGGGTTCAAGAAAAGCGACGGCATCTTCTCAAGGAGCTTCACGACGACACAAAGAAGACCGGCACGGGTGACGTCGACGTGGAGGAGGGCCGTAAGGTGGCGCGCACCGGTGGGGTCAACGGGTTCCACGGCCGGCGAGGTTGAACGTCAAAAATCCTGTGCCAAGCTCAAGGGAAACAAACGATTCACGATCTCAGGAGGTGCGCCCAGACGTTAGGAAACTAGAACCAAAAAGGGAACCGAGGGGACCGACCGGAGCAGTCTGATTTTGAAGAAACCCGACGGCGGCCAGCAATGTCGTGATTTAGGAAAAACTTTGAAATTGGAGAGATGCTCCAGGAAAGAGGCCGAGACGGTGCTTCTAGCAGCTTGGAGGAAGAGGGGCGCAGGAACTCGTACGGAAAAGGGGGGCTCAGGGCAGCTCGGGCCTGGCTCGATGGTGGCGTCCGGGAGAGAGCGGCCGGGAGTGAGTTGGACACCGGGTGAGTGTCGTGTCCTGCACGAGGGGCGCGTTACCATGCGCGTGGCGCACATGCAGGCATGCAACGCGGGCGCGCGCGGCAGCAGGCCACAGTGCTGGCTGCTGGAGGTTGGAGGAGGAGGAGCTGTGCCACTGACAGGCGAGCCACACGGGATTTTCTTATTTTCCTGATTTTCCTCGATTTTCTGCGCGGCTTTCTGATGTTGCTTCGAAATCCATATTTTCCGAGCTCCAAAAATTTTAAAATTTAGCAAAGAGTTAGAACTTTTCAAAAGGGACAACTTTTATTTTGGGGTCACGTTCAAAATATAAATAAATAAAATTTTATTAAATTTTGAATACAGGCCAACTTTTTTTAGAGTAAAGTAATTTATTTGGGACATCTAAACCTCAATAAAAAAAAATTTATGAAAACTTCTAAAATTCAAGTTGTTGTAAGAACTTTCAAGAGAAAATTTTGTTTCACAACATTTCATTGAAAAAGTTTGAATGTGCATTTTGAAATTTCAATTTTTATTTGAAACGTGAATTTTGCGAGAAAGGGGTTTACTTAATTGAGCTCAGATCCCGTGATTTAGAATTTGAACAATATTGCTTCTTTATTCAGAAAAACGAAGTGGTACAGAGGTAAGGTGGATTTGGTCTCTCCATGATATCTATGATAAAGATGATGGCAGCGACAACAATGTTAACGATTTTCTTTGTACGATGACATGGAGAATTAGGTTTCTAGATGGCAACATCAATATAGGGATGATGTTGTCTTCGTGGAAAGAATTTCTCCGGCCTCTTCTTTGTTTTGCCTGAGCTTCTCTGTGACGAACATAAAACGTCATAGATTTGTATAATCTATGAAGAAAATATCAAAATCATCACCTGAGTTAATCTATGATTCTAAATACATAACGATACGTTTTTCATCACAGATGCTATTTTGTGATGAATTTTTTTACATTTTATGACGAATATGGGTTGTCGTGGATCATCAAATCTCTTGTAGTGCAGGATGAAGGGCTAGTGAGAATAAATCTACCCCTTAAATTGATTTGGATTGATTTGAGTTGGGAAGACTTGTATCTGTTTTTCTTCTTCTTTAGTGGCAGAAAAAAGAAGAAAGACAAAAGAAAAAAGAAGATCGTTCAATCCAACCTACAGGAATGTTGGCCACCACTTTTTAGGCATATATTCTCAGCCTATTTGCTAAGCGTTTGCTTGAGTGGTCATTTGTATGAATTTTCATACAGGAGTGGAATTGAGATTTGGAGCTACTTGATGGACGAGTGTCAAGGAGATAAAGAGCAGTGTCTGGGTGTATTTAGAAGTAATTTCTTTATGATCCAGATTGCTTGTAATTTGAGAATGTACCCATCTACAAATTAGTATAATTCTTCTTGTGCTAAAAAAATCCTTTATGTTATGCAAACCTTATAAAAAAATTACATGAGCGTGCCAAGAGGTTATACAGATTGGAAGAAATTGAACTTACGAGCTTCTGGTTTGGTAAGAGATCCTGTAATTGGATGCATTTCAGCATCTGCTGATTGGTCGAGGAGCAAAATGTTGTGAGTAATGTGCACTTTTCACCTTTGTCATAGCTCCTTTGATATAAGGGCAGATGCTAATGCATGCATTACTTGTACCTATTTCAGGCCATGTCAGGATGTGTAGCTTTCAAAGAGGCACCACTAGAGCATTTGAATGAGCTGTAGATCATCTTTGGAAGTATATGAGATAATGCTACTATGGGGACTGCAACTAATATTGCTGCTGCTGCTCAAAATGAGGGAGAGGATGGGGCATGCAAAAGCACTCCGTGATCCACTGATGGCAAATCTTGCAAAGGGAAGAGACCTACTGTTCAAGGTGGTTCAGGAGCTTCTCCAAAGGGAAACAAGCCAAAGAAAACTTATAGATGTGGTCTTATGAAGCGATTGGTCGATGCATATGAGAAGAAATATGAAGTTAGTAGAAATTCGGCAACATCTGCAGTGGTTGATCATGTTAGAGAGCGGAGACCTCAGCTATAAGAGTTACGTCAGGTACTAGAGTTTGTCATTCAATCTAGTGCTAAATAAGGGAGTGATGAGCACTACTATACCACTCAACTGCTAATTAAAAAAATTGAGTATCGTGATGTGTTTATCACTCTAAAGACACTGACCGAAAGATTTTCATGGCTTAGGAGGACATAGGAGGACACAAGGAAGCAGTAGGCTTGCTGTTGGGTTGTGCTACACTTTGCACGTTGTTATCCTTTATTAATTATGTATTCTTTGGGCTCTAGTACAATTACACGTTGTTATCTTATCTTTCGGGCTATACTATCATTTTGAGATATGTAATATGGCAATGCTATGCTTATGCCATTGTGATATTGGTACCCTTAATATGTTATGCTTTGGTTATAACATGATTGTTCTTGTGTTTCCTGTGTTATTGTGTTTACTGTTATCCATCCATCATCTGCTATAAGTACATATCTGTTATTATGTTTCTTGTGTTGTGTATTTTATATGAGCTCATCAAGTGAGATAGAATGTAGATGGGATGATGATGAGGCATGATGACTTCATAATTGCATATGTTGCACTGTAATTCATGATGAACAACTATGAATCAAGTCCAAAGAAGGCTAGGATTATACCTACTGCCCCTGGAATTTTGTGGACTAAGATTCAACTTGCAGATAGTGACAAGTGTTATGAGATGTTTCGAATGAGAAGGCCAGTCTTTCATAGTCTTCATGACACATTGGTAACTCATTTTGCCTTGCGGTCATCTAGAGAAGTTTGTATAAGAAAGCATTGGCTTTGTTTCTATGAACTTTAGGTGCACCTCAATCTAACCGCACAGTCAAGAATATTTTGTCATTCATCAGACTTTTAGCAGGAAATTTACTGAGGTATTAGACTGTATCACACTCTTAGCTACTGAGATCATAAAACCCAAGGATCCTCAATTTAGAACAGTGCATCCTAAGCTTCAAGAAGATAGATTTTGGCCGCATTTCAAGGATTGTATTGGCATTAATGGATCACACATACCTGTCAGCTGCCATTAACTGATTAGCCCAAATATATTGGAGGACATGGTTATCCTTGACAAAATATCATGGCAATTTGTGATTTTGATATGCAGTTCACCTTTGTTGTCACCGTTTGGCTTGGATCTGTTCACGACACTCGAATACTAGATGACACTGTGGTGACCTATAAGGAGTAATTTCCACATCCTCTATCAGGTAATCACTTATGAATCAATGTATTCCAATATATACTAGTAATTACGCACTGTGATAAAACTTATGTTGTACAGAAAACTACTATCTTGTTGATTCAGGATATCCGAATAAAGAAGGATTTCTTGCTCCATACAAGGGACAGAGGAACCATGTGAGAAAATTACAACATGGAATCATCATGTGGAACTGAAAGAGGTATTCAACCATGCACATTCATCTCTTAGAAATGTGATTGAATGCTGCTTTGGAGTTTCAAAAATGAAGTGGTTTATTTTGTTAAATATGCCAAGCTATCCACTAGAGAAGCAATCACAAGTAATAGTTGTTGCAATGGCTTTTCACAATTTTATCCGGGAGAGTGCCATATATGATGATGATCTTGACAATTATGATGATGAAATTGCAGCCCATCAAGCTTATCACTTTATCATGAATGATGATCCTGTAAGACGGTGACATCCTGTGATAAGCACTACAAAAAAAGTTTTTTAGTCACACAGGTATTTGGTCACTATATGTGTAATATTATTTACTATAGATATTTTGTCACCAAAAACCTTGGACGCATTTTAGTGACTAAAACCCTGTCGTTATATGTATATAGTGACCAACAATTGTATATGTGTTAGCTTCGTGACCTTTGAAGTTCTGTAAAAGGTATGAATTGATTTTGGTGATTGAGTGGACACAATAAGTAACGGTTGTGATTGTAGTAAGTACCACCTCGCTAATTCTACCTCAACATGGTGGGCTTTCTCAGTGTATGACAAGGACGATCCCTAGAAGAGGAGTTTTCGGGTGTCAGAGGACCAAGGCTAAGGACTAGCTAGAGAGTCTATAAAAACGTCGGTACTATTAAGAGGGGTAAAGTCATTTGCCGCCTGTTATACAAGTGTTAGAGGGTGTGAATGCTCCATAGATCCTCAGAAAGCACTAAAGATGACAGAGGAAGAGAAGACGAAGACCGAAGATCAGATTCAGTCGAAGACGCAGTCACCGGTAGGGCTGAAAACGGACAAAAACGGTTGGAAAAACACCTCAACCATTTTCACTTTCATATTTACAATATCGAACGAAAACGGAAACGGAAAAGCCAAAAACGGAAACGAACGGATAAATACGAAATGCGGAAACAAATCAAAATGGTCGGTAATCGAAAAAGATGTCGGAAATATGAATAAAATAAATATTGAACATCCACTATATGATACAAGTCTTACAATATATATAATACAAGTTGCAATTAAATTCACAATATACAACCCAACAACATAGGCCAATAAGAGATTGTTTGGTTCCTAACTTTTAATTTTTATTTTTCATAAAACATGTTCATATGCAATCTCATTACCGTATTTGGGCAAAACGGTAAAAAAGTGAAAAAATTCCACTAAAAACGGAATTTCACAAAAAGGTCAGAAAAAGGCCACATCATTTTCCTTACCATTTTCATTTTTCTCCGCTTATCCAAAAACGGTAAACGAAATGCGGTTGGAACGGAAAATTTTCGTACCGTTTTCAGTCCTAGTCGCCGGACAGTCTGGTGAGGTCACCGGACAGGTGAGGTCGCCGGACAGTCTGGTGAGGTCACTGGACAGGTGAGGTCACCAGACAGTCTGATAAGCCAGGACTTCAGAGTCCAGAGAGAGGAGCTCTCTGGAGTTGCTGCAGGGAAGACACCGGACAGTCCGGTGTGATAGTCACCGGACCACTCCTCTTGTTGCAGAGGTGCAGCCACGAAGAGGTCCTACTAGTAGGCAGTCGAGAACAGCGAAGGGAGAGGCAGCCCAGAGGAGTTCACAGTAGAGGACACAGAGGTGCCCTCATCAGAGGACTGGGTCTGCGAGGTTTGCACTGCCAGAGCTGAGAGAGCTCGCCGGGCCAAGGGCAGGATTGATGACATTGAGGTCGATTTGCTGAAGCTGAAGGGCTCGGTTATCAAGGCCAAGAGAAGAGTGGATTTCACTGCTTGGGTCCCCGCTGGCAGACACACAGATGCTGGTCAGTTCTGGATGGTTCTCTAGCGGAGGATATTTGAGGCTTATAGGAGACAGCTTGCCACTAAGGGCAAGAGCTCAGTGTTTGCTGCACACCGCCATTGTTCTTTGAAGGCACTGAGCAGAGGAGCTAGGGTTGACATAGAGGAGCCCATCTCATATCTTTCTGGTCTTTCTGACTTGGTCATCCAGCCCCTGAGGTATAGTAAGGACGTGGTGCTTGAGTTTTAGGCCTTACTATGGATCTCTTCAGATCACTTATATCTCTAGTTTATGTATAGAGGGGAGGCACACAGATTTGAGAAATCCGATGTCTTGACAGCGCTTGAGTTTGTATCTTCAGAGACTCGGATCCACACTCTGGCCCATCCGGATTTACCGTTTGGAGGGATGGAGCTGAGTGATGAGAGGATGAGTGTTGCTTTCTCGCCACCACATGGGGAGCACTCCTCAAGGCACTCTCTGCGCTTGACACACGAGGCTTATGTATTGAGAGTGCTAGGAGGTCAATAGCATCTCGGGCTGGTTACAGAGAGCGAGTTTTCGTATTGCATCAAAGGCTGCTTTGTTTTCTGCTGAGGCATGAGGAGTTTGATTTGATAGATCTTTTTTTGACTCAATGGAGGATGTGATATATGAGGGGATAGGAGCACCTCAGTTACTATTGGCCCCTTACTTTTGTCTGATGCTAGGAAAGCTGGTGTGATGACTAAGAAGGAGTATACAGCGTTGCCAGATAGTACCAACTCCAGGGTTCTTCGAGTTTCAGCTTCACAGAGCACCCCTGGAGGAGATGAAACTATAGCCCCAGAGGAGGTTGAGACTGAGGCTCCAGAGGGAGCACAACCGGAGCTGGGAGCGCTGAGGCTCCAGGTCAGGCCGAGACTCCGACCTCTCGGTCTACAAAAGATCCTGCATTAGCTGCCAGGTTGGACGCTATTCAGATAGAGCAGGCCGAGCAGAGACGGTACCGAGAGGAGCAGGATAAGCGTATTCGCAGAGAGAGGGCCAAGTTCGAGGAGAGGATCCGACTTGAGCGCCTCCAGATTGAGGAGCGGCTTCGGATGGAGAGGGAGATTGCAGAGGAGAGGAGACAGTAGGACAGGGAGTTCCATGAGAGGTCGTAGCACACTCAGTTGGAGATAACAGTGGCTATTTCTTATATGTCTGCCAGCTTCGGAGCCATTGCGTCATATCTTCAGAGGATCAGTATACCACCTCTTTCGACGTTTCCAACGACCACGCTACCGGGTCCCCTGCCTTAACAGCTTCAGCCTACTGCACCTCGACCTCAGTATTCTTCAGTTCCAGCCTTCACATTTGAGCTGCAGAGTCAGAGTCAGCAGCGGCAGCAGCGGTCCACATTTTCTACACTGCTCTCAGCCCCACTTTCACCTTTTATACCATTTGGAGCAGCCAGTACAGCCACGACTACTGGAGGGGTCAGTGTTTTAGTTATCACTTCTCAGTTGTCTTCAGTTTTCTCATACTCCATGTTGGTTCTATTTGCTTCATCTGAGCCAAGAGTGTCAATGATGGCATTTGAGGCTACTATTTCTAAGTCAGTTCTGTCAGAGCCACTGCCAGAGGCTTCAAAGACAGGGCCAGCAGCCACCACAGCCGAGCAGCCCAAAGCTACCGATGCATCTATCCTAGTTGAGACAGGATATTCACCAGAGGAGGCAGCTCAGGCCCTTGTCAGTGCCAATCAGCCAGCTTCATTTGAGGGCAAGGAGCCTTCCCCGACGACTTCTTTAGGCTTGAGTGCTTTTGATGATGTTGAGCAGCCGGAAGAGGATCAATAAGCAGCAGCTCAGCCATCAGAGGAGTAACCTCCAACAGTCAGTGCACTCAGCTCTTCAGCCGCGCAGGATTAGATCTTCTATAGGAGTTGAGTGAGAGACATGAGGTGTATCGTCTTGAGGGCTAGCTATCTAGGGGAGGCCGTAGATGGGTAGATAGGGCTATGATTCTTGTTCAGCGGTTTTCTTGGCTCTTTTGTGACATTTTGATGAGCTTGTTTATTTTTTAACTCTTTTAGCTCATTAGAATGCACTTGGTTTTTGTCTAACCCCGTGAATTCTTTGTGTTTGGCTCCTAGTGCTTTATCTGTTTTGCAGTTTCCTTTGCGCATGTGCAACTAGCGTTCTCGCTCTCTATATGCTTCCTCGGTGCTATCTTTTTTATGATTAGATGACAAATGGGGAGAGAGCTACCGAACAGGGGAGAGCGACGCTTCCAACCAATGACAAAGGAGGGGAACTCTTGCAAAATTTTTCTGATGAGTCATCAAGGTAAGGCGTAAATATTCTTTCAAAATGTGTTTTATTCTCTATCTTCTTTCATCTCGTTTGAGCTGTTTGTGAGTACTATGGTTGTCATCAATCACCAAAAAGGGAGAGATCGTTAGCTTTATGACCTTTGAAGTCCCCTAAAAGGTATGAATAGATTTTGGTGATTGAGTGGACACCATAGGTAACGGTTGTGATTTTAAGTACCACTCCGCTAATTCTACATCAACATGGTGGGCTTCCTCAGTGGATGATAAGGACCATCCTTGGAAGAGGAGTTTCTGAGCGTCGGAGGACCAAGGCTAAGGACTAGCTAGAGAGTCCATAGAAACACCGGTACTATTAAAGGAGTAAGGTCATTTGTCTCCTTTCATACAAGTGTTAAAGGATATGAATGCTCCTTATATCCTAGGCACTAAAGATGGCAGATAAAGCGAAGACGAAGACCGAAGATTAGATTCAGTCGAAGACGCAGTCACCAGACAGTCCGGTGAGCTAGGACTTTGGAGTCCAAAGAGAGGAGCTCTCTGGAGTTGCTGCAAAGAAGACAGAGGACAGTCCGGTGTGGCAGTCATCGGACAGTCCGATGAGGTCGAAGCTGAAGAACAGAGAAGATGTCTCTGGGGATCCAAAAGAGAAAGTCACTGGACAGTCCGATGTCCTATGGAATGGATTCCAGAGAGGGTGTTTCTCTGGCCGAGGAGGAAGAAGGGTCACCGGACAGTCCGGTGGTTCAGTCAGCGGACAGTCCGGTGATTGCAAAAAGCAGTCAGCTTCATGACATCACGTCCCAACGGTGGTTTCTGGGTATGGAGCCTATTTAAACTATGGAGTGGGATGTTTTCCAGTGTGTCTGCGGTCTGAGAAGCTAGAGCAAATTTGTGAGAGACCAAAGGACACCACCAACAGAGCACATTGCAAGATTGAAGATCTTTAGTGCTAGTAGGAGTGATAGGGAGTATACATACACTTTTAAAGCTTGTAGGGCTTGAGAGGAGTGATCTTTGCCTATTAACTCTTGGTGTGGGCAGCCTAGACCGGCTACGAGTCGGTGATCGAGCTTCTAAGGAGATTGTGAAAGACGACGACAAGTTTGTACGCGGTTTTGGGTCTCCCGCTCGAAATGGACATAAAGAGGGAGCGCCCGAAGCTTAGAGGCTTGTTCTAGCGCTTGGGTATTGTGTGCGACAATCGGGCCGCCAGTGACTTCACTCCGGGAGTGAAGTGTACCCTTGTGAGCATTGTTTCGGGAACGTCGGGAGGAACCAAGACTCCGACGGGAGTGGTTCAACGAGGATTAAGGGAAGGCGTCTACCATCCGAGACCTCGGAAAAAAATCACGGGGGCACTCTCTATCTCACTCTCTTTACTTACCGCATTTACTTACCGTTGAGTAGTGTGATAGGTTGTTCTTTGATTCCTCTTGGTGGCTATTGTGCTAGTGCTTGCTTATTGTCATTTTTATTTCACTAGCATTGTTAGAGGTCTTGGCTTACTAGAATTGTTTAGGTTTGCTTCCGTTGTGATCGAGTCTTATAGTTTAAGTTCATAGCAAAATTAGTGCTATAAGTCCACCAATTAAACTCCCCTTTCTCGGTGTCCTTAATCCTTATAATATGTTAGTCACTAAAAGTATATAGCAACTAATGATCATACAACTTCGTCACTAGAACAATTTATATCCACAATAAAAACAAAATCTTGGTCACTATTTGTTAGTTTTTAGTGACCAAATTCCTTGATCACTAAAACTTGATGACTAAATCTAATTTCTTGTAGTGAAAGAGAAAGAATTCCTCCTTCTGTTTTGTCAAATCATGTGAGAATTCCTCCTGATGTTCTGTCAAATCATGTGATACTTTTTATTGGATTTCCTTGTTCCAATTTGAAATCTCAATAGGACTTGAATCTGAATTGTGGCAACCTGTGCTGTCTTCCGCATGACCATTACTTTCAAGTATTTTGGAAGCATAAAAAAATGTACTAAAAAATCTTTCTTCTGTTGATGGAGGTGTATACAGAGAACACTTTTTCACATATGAATGCACTTTATGATAGCAAACTCCTATTTGTAATTTGAATGATTGAAAATGCAAAGATCATATTCATACCTTTTCATCTTAGGCCCTCTTTATTTCAACTTCTCAGCTGAAAAAACTAGAAGTTGAAACAAATAGGGTTCTGAAAAGCTTGCTTTTAAAAAGCTTGCTTTTGAAAAGCTGAAAAGCAAGCTTTTGATGAAATAAACTAAAAGCTAAAAAGCATATTTTTGGCTGCTTTTCTGGCTTTTGGTGTGTTGAGAAGCTAAAAATATATTATAAAAACCAACATTCAAATTTCATTAGCCTGTTTCTTCAACTAGCCACCAACCAGCTTTTCTTTTTTTTCGAAAACGCAGGAGAGTTGCGCATCTTTGCATTAGAAGAAGGTAGTGGTCCTCGAAACAAACATCACCACCTCAACCGAGGACCAAGACTGAGGTGAGGTTAACAACCTGAAACAAACAGAAAGACGCAATTAACCCGACCAAAACACGACCACCTTAGCCTAAGTCCAGCATCTGCTGGAGACTATGAGCTTGAAGTTTTTTAGCCCCAGCTAGACACCACACTCTGTATTCATCCGTGAAGGCTCTCAAAACCCAGTGATGGAGGGAGAAGCTCCTCCGAAGACACAAGCATTCTGTTGCTTCCAGATGAGCCAGGCGCCCAAGATGATAAGGTAATTAACTCCTTTTATCGGCTCTTTCCTTGCCTTGTTGATAACCGTTCTCCACCACTCTCCAAAGGACGTTCATTTCTTCTAGGGACAGCTCTTGACAGCCCAAGAGGCGCTAGAAGCCTAAATCAGATTTGTCTTGCAAAAACACATGATGCTAAAATGTGTTGGATAGTTTCCTCCTCTTGGTCACATAAGAGGCATCGATCCGGATGTGAAAGGTCTCTATGGGAGAGGCGATATGCTGTTCAACATCGGTTACGGATTGCTAGCCATAGGAAGAACTTACATTTAGAGGGTGCCCAGGATTTCCACAGCCGTTTCCATGGTTCAAAAAAGATAGCTCCAGCAAAATATGCGCGGTAGGCTGATTTCGAGGAATATTGTCCTGATTTTTCAAAACACCAAAAATGCTGATCTTCATTTTCAGATAAAGTCACATTTTGGATACAAGTCGAGAGCTGCAGATACTCTAATATTCCATTGGCACATAGCCCTCCCTTGCACATCACTGACCCACCTCTGGTTTTGCAAATCTGATGCAATTGTTCTGCTGTTCCGAAATCTTGCAGGGACATGTTCTATCAGCAATGGAGCTAAATCAGCAATGGCTTTACCATGCAACCAGCGGTCAGTCCAAAACAGAATGTTAGTACCGTTTCCAATTGTAGAGATTATGGCAATGTTAAAAAGAGCCGTTGTGTTCTGATCAGATGACCAGCCAGCTTTTCTAAAAGCACAAAAGTAAAAACCCAAACAAACAGAGCCTTAATCTTATATAGGTAGAAGAAAATGGAACCCTCACAGAAAAAAGAACTGCATTGATATAACTTTGAAGCATTTCATTGATGTTCTGCACTGTTAATAACTTATCATAATATTCCCTCCGTCCCAAATTATAAGTCCTTCTCGTTTCCCGATACTTTCTCACTTTCCAATACTTCATCTCCGTCTCTCTCTTCCTCGTTTTCAGTACATCCCACATTTTTTATTCTCCTTAATTCCTATGCCCAGACTAAAAATGGCTTATAAATTGGGACGGATGGAGTAATTTTTTATTCAAGACTTGATGATACACATTATTACTATCTAGATGTTTGTAACAGCAGTTACAAGTATTAGTCAAGGAAAGGAAAGGGGAGCACAATCAAAAACAGGTTAAAGAACTGTCTGTCCACAACCATATTTGGTACTAAGATAATGGAACTTAAACATTTAGTTTAATTTATTGATGTGTGGCATATTAGGTTAACAAAAAGAAAATTCTAACTGCTCACTGTGGCTACTACGTGCGGCATTACATAAGTTGTAGCACAGGAAAGTTAGGTACATATGTGGCTGATGATCATCCTGTCGATGCAAGTACTCACATTTTGTTACATTTTTAAGGCCCTGATTGGGGGAGTGTCAGCTTCTCCACCTTTTGGAAAAGCAACATTTCAGAGAAGCCAAACTTGGGATTTTGGAAAAGCAATATTTAGGAGAAGCAAGGTGGAGTGTTTGACGTACCTGCTTTTGGACCAGCGGCAAGGTCACCGAGGACGATGATGGCGTTTGTCTCGCTTCCCGGCAGCATCCTCTTCGCATTTACGGATGCTTCGCATTTACGTCACGTAGTGAGGATGCATGGCGACGGTTGCGGGAGGAGGTCGCGGGGTGGCGGTGTGGCGGCGGGAGGAAGACGGTGGCGGCGGAGGAGGAGGACGAGGAGGTAGGGGCAGGGCGGCAGCTGCAGGAGGAGGACACTGGGTAACGGCCGTGGCAGGAGGAAGGTGTGAGGCAGTGGGGGGACGCGGGTGGTGGAGCCGTTCGGAGGGCATGGAGGGACGGGCAGCCAGGGCCGGAGGAGGTGGGGGCCAGGCGGCGATGGTGCGAGGACGTGGGGGTTGGGCGGCGACGGTGCGAGGAGGACGACAAGAGACAGCATGAGAAGTGAAGAAGGGAGACTTTCAGAGCTTTTCCGCTCGTAGTAGAGATTCTGGCGACCGTGTTCTTTTCGAATCTGGCGGGACTTTGGGGGAGCTTTTTTCACTTACAGCGCTTTGGAAATGCAGAAGCGGGAGGAAGCTCCCCAAACACAGCCTAAGACTCTCTGATTTTAAAATATTGACACCGTTAACTTCTAATATTAATTTGATCGTAAGTCTTATTCAAAAAATTATAATAAAATATATTATATTTATCATACTTTTTAAATAAAATGAATAGTTAAAGTTGATGTTAGAAATCATCAATGTCAATATTTTAAAACCGAGGAAGTATAAATTGTGTCTTTTCTTCAAATCGCTCTTAATATTAAATTTGTTGATATGTATAGCCATGCCTGAATCCTCCAAAAGAATGGAGCCAACTCACAGAAGAGGAACGCTATTGATCGGTATATATAATGTTGCGCTCCATTGCATAAATTTCAAAGTTTGGTCAAACCCAAATTTGAACAAAGATTTATTATTTTGGTGGAATTTAACATACAGTATATATTATAAAAAAAATTCATGATGAATCTAATAGTACGTCTTACGTCATTAAACAAATCTTGGGCCAATGTCAGATTTGACCAATTTCAAAAATAAAATCTTAATATGATAAAGGGAGGACTCCTAAAAGTGGCACCGCAATTTCGACTTAAAAACATGTATTCCCTCTAGTTTTAAAATATTGACACTACTAGTCTCAATGTTCGTGCTAATGCTACGGTCTAAAAAAATATTAATTTAAAAAATAATATATTAATATTATCATTAGTGATCACGACTAATAATTTTACACACTGAAATTTTTTTAATAAATTGAATGGTCAAAATTAAAGTTAGAAGACAAATAATGTCAATAATTTAAAACCAGAGAGAGTATGATCCATTGAAACAAGAGGAAAAAAAAAAGCATTTGGCACCCTTAGACATTGCCAAACATGTATTTAGAAAAATACAGGACGAAAACATATAAGCAATCGAAATCTAACGAAACTTCTGCTCAAGAAAAAATAATAGACGAGATTGACTGGCGCCATCAACTAGCTATGATATCATCTGAAACCGATGCCCCGGCTGCATTAATGCTCAGGCCGGCCCGAACCTGAAGAGATCGAAGAGCGCAGCGTCGCGCAGGTGGTGAGCCGCGCGGATGAGGTCCACCCGCTCGTCGTGCTGCAGACCGCCGAGGAACGCGCTGTCGAAGGACCCCATCACCGTCACCGCAGCGCGGGCCTCCCAGTAGGCGACCACCTTCGCCACGACGCAGCCGGACGTGTTGCCGGGAACTTGGACCACGCGCTCCCCGGCTGCGGCAGCCTCTAGGACGAGCCCAGACCGCTGCCGTGCGAGGTGCGCCGGCACCGCGATCTTGACGCCGTCGAAGCACCGCAGCACCACGAAGCCGTCGTTCTCTCCCTTCTCCGGCTGCTGCTGCCGCCGGATCGCCGCCGTCGCCGTCTCCATCATGGCCACCGCCGTCGTACGGAGGGGAACTATAGATGCGCAAGGTTTTCTGTTTTTCTTGCGCGAGAAGTGTTCGCTACGCGGAAAAGCGTTTGTACCGTGGATCGAAACTGCGGCGGGGCGCCCCTATTTATGTGCCCATCTTGGATTCTGTTGCCTCCGAGGTGTGGACGCGTGCTTCGTTATCTGTGAGGACGTGTCGCCGACCGTTCGTGGCATCCCCGGCACGCCTGATCGTAGGAGTTTCTGCGAGCGCACCGGAGGTCCGGAAGAGACACAATTTCCGCGGCCTATCGTATTTGGCCGGCCGGACCCATGGTTTTCTATTCGGGTTTAAAAAAGAATGGAATATTTTATTAATAACAATATTATTATTAAATTTATAAAACTAACAGTAGTGTTTTCAATTTTTAGAAAAACTAATAGCATAATAACCCACGAAGCGCCACATGACACGTGACACACTCGGGGAACCCTGTTGACCAATTGTTGGGCGACAGGGTGCCACATGTGCACCTGTTGGCCGATGAGCGATCGGCAGCGATGCGTCATGTGTACATGCTTGCATATGATGTGGGCGACATTGCTTTCATATGTGCACCACGTGTCCAGTTGCCTTTTCAAATGCAACTTGCTAGTTTTTCTAAAAATGAAAATGCTCTTTTACTTTTTTAATTTAACAAAAATAATAATATTATTAAAAAAATAGAAAAATGCTGCCCGTTGCATTGATCAAACAAATTTAAGTTACTCGTCCTAAAATAAATATCATTTTTTACTTTTCGCAATCGACGTTTGACCATTCATCTTACTCAAAAATTTTGTGTAAATTTAAAAATAAATAAGTCATGCTTAAAGTAGTTTTAGTAACAAAGTAATTTTTAACAAAAAATAATTTCACAATTTTTTGAATAAAACAAATGGTCAAATGTTGATGTTTGAAATTTTAAAATGACACTTATTTTGAGACAGAAAGAGTACATTCAATTGCCTAATAACCTCTTTCTAATTATAGAGGAAAAAATAGAACGGGTCTATTAATTTTTATTACCAGCTCGTAACTTAATAATGTGCCTTCTAATAAGCACATGTCATGTTAAGTCTGGATAATGTTCCCGTCCTGTGGAGTGGAGGCTCGAAGCCTGGATCTTGAGTAGCGGTAGAGGTGAAGTCGGGTCAAAGAAAATGAACTAAAGACAGTGAGAACTAGATCAAATTAGAATCAAGCCAAATTTCTATTCATTTCTATCTAAAACTTAATAAAAATTGAATTAATTTTTGAAAGAATCCGCAAGCTGAACCCTTTTATCACCTCTAGCAGCCAAGCGGTTGAGAGCGCTGGACGATGGTGAGATTTGGGGGTGGGTGGGCCGTTAGGCCGGCCGGTTGTTTCTGCTGAGTGAATTCCGAATAGGAAAAAACAGGAATAATAAGATAAATTTCCAAATAAAAATGAAATTCTGTTAAAATGGATGAAAAAACACACTATCGTTTTTGTTTCCCCATTTTATTTCTTATGTTTTTGTTTTTCTCCATTTTCCGTTTTTCTACATTTTTCATTTTCTACCGCAGATTCGAAAATGAAACCGAAAAAGCGGGAAACGGAAGCTCGACGGGGCGGGAAATTTCCATACTGTTTTCACCCCTAGGTTTGGATAAACATGATTGGTTGCTATTTTTTCCAAGCATGATAATATTACTATATTTAGTATTATAAACATCACATACTCCCTTTGTTTTTTAATTGTGGTCGCCTTAACTTTTGAAATCATATTTGAATATTTGTCCTATTCAAAAAATATAATAAACATCATATTTTTTGTATTTTAATTTATCACTAAAGAAATTTGAAACGGACTAATAAATAAGACAAATGATCACGGATAATATTAAATGTCAACGGCGACAACAATTAAAAATATAGGAAGTATTTCACAAAGATAAACTATCAAGCAAATGAACAACATAGTACTTTTTTATTTTAATTGTTGTCGATTGTTGACTTTAAAAATCATGTTTGACTCTTCACCTTCTTCAGAAATGTATGATAAATATTATATACTATCTTTGTTTTTAAATTGTTGTCGCCGTTGACTCCTAATATGATCTTTGTCCATTCATCCTATCTAAAAGAGTATGATAGATATCATATATTTTGTATAATTTACTTTATTAATAAAGTTATTTGAAACATGACTTATAAATTAACAAATTAATTTGAACTATTTTTTAAATAAGATAAACAACTAAAAATGATGTTAGATGTCAACGACTACGATAA
>BCLG01001190.1:0-22700 GCA_001602295.1 Zoysia matrella | reverse complement strand
GCATTTTGGATGCTATTCCAAAAAATATATGATGAGAAAGAGAGCATAGGATTTTCATCTAGATGAAACGGAATATACACTATTTTTAAAGATATGAAAATCCATGAAAGTCGCACTGGAGGAGATAAGTTTAATTTCATCATATATCCAACGAAAAAATAAAATATAAATTAAATGTTATGAAATATCAATACAAAATTATGGGTTGGAACAATTGTTTTTATTGTGATTTCAATATACCTTGTGGCTATCACATCAATACAAAATGTTATGAAACATCAATACAAAGATGATATGACACTATTAAAAACAAAAAAAAGATCCAAATTCTGTCGACATTGGATCTTATTTGTGGCTTCAAAGTCTAGGATCCGTTTGCTTCCACTACAACAGTTTTTTTTTTATTCCTGCAATAGTTAGGGCTTGTTTGTTATGGATTCTGATTCTGTAAAAAGTCCACCAAACGGCTTTATAAGAAGTGCTTCTATGTTTACTCCTCAAAAAACATTTCTCTAATTTGTATTAGAAGCCAAAAGCACTAAATATATTGCTTCACATGAATTCTTCACTCATTTATACATTGGAATTATAATAAGTCATTTTGTCAAATGGTTTTAAAGGTGCTTCTTATATAAAATTTATTTTTCTAGAGAAACCATTTATTGAATAAACTATTTGTCTAAAGAATCTATTTTCTAAAAATCTATACCAAACAGAATCTTAGGCCCCGTTTGAAACAGAGGAAAATTTGTTGTTCCTGCGTTTTTTTCCCTGTAAAATTGAACTAATTCTTATGAAACTTCCGTAAAATTCCTGACGACGAGGCTTCAGTTTGGGCCCTAGAAACTGACTAGTGGAATACGCGCACCCTTGTTCGCCGTTTATTGAAAACTTACCAGAGGAAGAACTATCCCTAATCACAGGCCATTGGTTTCAGGACATTTATGTACTCCTATATCTTAAGCATGTTTTAAGGGCCACTGGTGAGTTGTTTGGAGTAGTAAGTTAGAAAAAAAAATCAGGCGTAGACGTGATCCATTATGGTGATATTACTGAAGACATCGATGACATGGAGAAGTGGTATCTTCAGATGGATAGATAGCAAAAGAGCTGATAATGGACCGATGACATGGACAACAGGTGCCTTCAGATATATATATAAAAATAAGAGGAAAAAAAAAACAAAGAATGACCTAACAGTACAGAGGACGTAGACACGAACAGATGCAGGCAGAATTAAACGGTAGAAAAAATAGCAAACATAACATGACAGAAATGACAACAGATTGAAAGGCATATATATAGAAGCTTTGAATCCCTCATGATACCTGTGAAATGATTCCACATGAGGAAACTGAATGTTAGTTCCATCTCCTGAAATATACTTAATACAATCAATAAAAGTCCCATTACCAACCTTGCTATAACTGAGTGATGGGATGCATCCATGAGGAATTTCACAACTGTCATACTTTGAGTGGCCAAACTCACCACTGTTGTATTTGGCAAGGCCAATATTATCACTATGACCAGAGTTCATGCGGCAGGTGAGTACTGTCAGCAATCTTCTGCTCCTGATCCTGGCAGCCAGATGCTGGGTAATTGTAGCTGCCTGCATCAGCATCAACATCACTTTCCTCACCACGTACTGGTTGGTTTTCTAAACAAGATAACACAATTAAGCCTCTTCAATCTCAGGTCAGAGATAAAAAAAAAAATGCAATATGCTTTGCTATTAGTGATGACAATGCAACTTGAGTCAGCACTACAGGTCGACTACCATCTACTGAAGTAAATAGTCTTTCTTGTAGGAATGTGAATAAATTGGTAAAAATACAACTGTTCTCTGCTCGTCAACTAAAACGAAAATTCATGTTTAGCCTAACAGCCGAGCCTAACCTTTATTGTTGTGCCTTAACCTGAGCTACAAGGAAAAGGTTAGAAATCGTGCTGAGCAGATGAACGGCTGCATAACCTTGTATCGTCTGTGCTTGATCTTGCCCCGGGTGCACACCTGGGTGCTGTCCTCGTATCGTACTCATCGCCGTAGGCGATGAAGAGGTTGATTCCTTAGCAGCAGAAGAAGCCAGTCCAACACACCTTTGGATTTGCTGAAAGGGCCTCGAGGCGGTAGACCAGGAGACGTTGATGATGACGAGGCAAGGGCCGTGACGGCGAGGACGAAGGGGAGACTGCGACGGCGAGTACGGAAAGGAGGCTACGAGCGCCGTGGATTCTGGTGGCAACCGGAGGGAGAGTGAGGAGAGGGCACCGTCGATCGAGGAGGCTGAACCAGCCCCGCCGACATCTCCGGCTCAGATCCGTGGAAGCCCACCGAGAGCTGCACCGTGCCGCCGCCTCACTCACCCGCTTCGGCCTCGACCAGACGGGGGGGAGAGAGAGAGAGAGAGAGCAGCGAGTTTCTCGAAGGAAAAGGGAATGTAACAACCCGCGATTTGAACTATCTAAATTGGAATAAAGTTTAAGTTTAAATCATGTGATTATCTGTCGTTTGGACCTTTATTCTTGGTTTTGCGCTACTCACTGTTTTTGGGCCATGGCACCTGTTGCCGCGCGGCCCAGTTCGGATGCCAACCAGCTGGCCGGCCTGCTCACGTAAGAAGCCAGGGGAGTCGTCGACTTGTCCGCATCTCCCAGCTTACCCGTCGACCACGAAAAAAGCGAGCCGCTTGGACCGTCCGATGCCACCTACCACAGCAGCCAGCTGGATGAGCACCTTTTTTAAGCGACGCTCTGGACTCAAGCGTTGTCTGCTTCCTCCGCCGCCAATATCGGACGAGCAGAGCCGCCGACCTTTGTCGCTTCCGCGTCTCGCCGTTCCCCGTCTCCGTCCGACCGCGTGCCGTCCCCATCCATCTACGCTCCGTCGCCGTGCTGCTTCGTCCTCGTCACGCGCGTCGACCCGCTCTGAGCCGCGCGCGATCTCCGTCCGAGCGTGCTAGTCCATCCGCGTCGCCCGATCTCGTCGGCTGCGCTACCTCCGATCCGCTTCATCGATCGCATCGCGCCGACCCGCGTCACCAGCTCACCGTCCTCATCCCCGTCCGCATCGCGTGGCTCCGTCATCGAATCGTCTCCGTCCTCGTCCGATCCCGTACCGCTCCGCGTCGTCTGCTTAATCGTCGGGTCGCGCCGCTCCGTCCCCGATCCGTCTCGTGCGTCGACTGCGACGCAGCCGTTTGCGTCGCGCCGCATCATCCTCTGTTTCTTCGAGGGTGCGAGGCAGGAGCTGTGGTTTCCTCCGGTGAATCTCCCTGGTTTGCTCAGTTCAGGGTCTTTGGTGAGTGCGTCTGCGCTGACTCGGGTGCTATTGTAGGCCTGGGAGAGCTAGCTGCAACCTTGGTGCTGAGGTTCTGCTGTTCCTCGTCAATCACCGTCGACCTCTCCTCGGAAGCAGAACATCAAGTGGGGAGCCAAGCCCAAGCGTCGTCATCAACATGTTTTCCTCGCGAGTTCCACCCGTTTCCGGTGAGGCATCAGTCGCTACCCGTTCCACCTTGCTGTAGTACCTGAGTTGGAAGTTGGGGCTTGACTGTCTTTTTCTGTTGGCTGCCGTCAGGGTGTCAAGTCTGCCGAAGCCGTCGATCCAGTGCAGGAGGCCGTCGTTGATCTCCTCGTTGATCCCAGCATCGCCTAGCTTCGAGCCGTCCGCCGAGCCCTTGGGTGAGCGTCTGCTGATCCTTCCGTTTCGTTCTCATAGGAGTCGCTTTCGGTCTGGTAGTTCGTGGTAGTTGTGCTGGTGCCGTGCGATGTTAGCTGCTGCAGTTCCTAGTCTCGTTAGTGTTTAGTCGGTTGTTATCTTTCTGGGATCGCTAGTTGTCTGTAGGGCTAGGTTCCTACAGCCGATCTGCCGGGGGACCCATCGTCAGCTCCACTTCTGGTGAGACTCGCCGTTATTAAGTGTTCGCGTTCCCTATAGGGCGATGTGGTCTCATGCGTGTTTAGCCCGCCTCGTTCCAGTCGTAGCAGTGCCGTTTGCGGGTAGCGTGTTGAACCGAGGTCTCCGTGTAGTCACGTTGGTTGTGTTCGTAGCGCTGCCGCAGAGCCATGGTTCAGCCTAAGTCTGATACCGCTTCGTGGCGATGGTTCTGTTCCTGGCCGTGTTCCTGTGTTAGTTGGTTTGGACGTCACAGGTTAACCATCAATCGTTTGGGCAGCGTGGAGCTATCTGCGTTCTTTGTGTCCTCAGAGGCCTTGTGCATGTTCGTCTGTTTGCTGTGCGGCTTCGTTGAGCTCGTGCTGGACCAGGGAGCTGCGTCGTGTTGTATCAGTTTCTTGTGGAGCTGGTACCAGTCAGAGCAGAGAGATCAGCGTAAAGATGATCGTGGAAGATCAGTTTTGGCTGCATGGCACTGTATCAGGGGTTTTCGTTGGGCTTTAGTGTTGTCTAAGGAGGAATCTGGAGCTTGATCCCCGCTTGATCGGTTGAGCAGATCAGTAAAGTTGTTGATCAATCAGTGCCTTGCTTAGAAGGATATTCCAAGAATATACTTCTTTTTTGGAAGTGGTAAATTTTTGAGAGTTCAAGAGGAATTTCATTTGATCTCCAAAGTTTTCGTAGCAAGTCTCAATAAATCCGTCTCGTCGAGATCTTCGTGTAGAAACGTCTAAGGTCCGTTTTGAAAACATTAGCCTAGTAATTGAAATTTGAATTTAATTATTCAAATTTAAATTATCGCGTACCTAGTGTCTTATCCCTTTTTCGTGCCGTTTGTCCAGATGGAGAGTTGCTGCTGGCGATTTGAAGACTACTCTGCACGAGGACCTAGATTTCGGATGGGAGCTCGATGCGCTCTTTGACCAAACTTTGATCCCAGTTTTTAAACTATTTTTATTTGAAACCATAATTTACATGCTAACTGTTTTTAAATATGCTAGCAATATTTTTAAACCGTGCCTATTTATCGTTCTACATATTATGAACCCTAGAATTGTTAGAATTGCTTTAGTACTATTACTTTACTTCTATGCTTAGTTGCATTTATTTACTATACTTCACACTTATAACTATAAAAATGAAATTTGTGTTAAATACTTTCGAACTGTAATTTAAATGTGTGAGTTTTACAAATAACTATATACAAACTATTTAGCAAAGACAAACTGGAGTATGAGGTGCTGGGAGACTTTTGTGAAGTCTCTATGAGCGTATCTGTTACGAGTACACAGGAGACGGGTACACGGGAGGTTTCGGACTTAGACCTTCTAGAGAGGTTTGTTTGTTGGAGTTGAGGTAGAAGAGAGACTCTGCCTCGGCAATTAAGGATCAAGTCCTTTGAGCTTCGTACCCTCAGTAGCCAACATGCACACCACGCGACTCTGTACGGGCAGTTAGCTTGATCTTGAAGCCTGTTGAGACTGGTTGTTTACTGGCGATGTTGTGTTAGTGTGGTGTCGAGTTACGACTCCCCACACGAAGTCGAGATATCCCACCTTATCAGTGGTAGGCTACTAACAGCTCCAAGACCCAGCAGCGTAGGCGACTGAGATCCCTATCCTGTAGGATGGGCAACGCTAGTTAAAACTTGTGAATGAGTCTTGTATGATCGTCTTATCTGAGCTGTGCGCACAGTCCCCGGTGCGACGTCACATCGCGTGAGTCCAGGTGCATATACTCTGCAGAGTTACAGTCAATGCGCATTGCCACATCCTTTTGAAAGGACATTGTCTGAGACATACACCTCGTTGAGTAGTTTTTCCCTCTATCTCAATTTTGAAACGTTTTGGACTTCGGCCTTTGAGCTGTGAACAGATGTGAAGATTACTCCAGCATTTAAAACGAACCCCTGTTCGAGATAACAAAGATTCCTACAGGGCAAGATAATAAAATTAGACTGTTTTAAAATAAAACTTCTTGCATCTTAAAAATAAAATGTTTTAAACTTGCATTTAATACTTAAATCAGCTTTCATCTTTGAAACTACCCTTGCATGCATACATTGTTGCTAGATAACACGCGGTTTGCTGAGTATTCACGTACTCACGGTTTTTTATATTTTTTTTAGAGATCAGCTAGAAAATCGCTCTCGTCTACTTTCTAGTCGTAGTTTGAGATTAGCTCTGCACTCGAGTTGCTCGTGGAGGAGAGTCGTCTTGGTGTTTGCTTCCGCTTGTTGTTGCTGCTGTTGCTTCGGCTCTTAAAATCTCGATAGTCTCGTTTCGCCTTGAGATGTTCAATAAATTTTATGTATCTCGCTGAATTAATTTATCTTTATCTTTGTTTACTCACTCTGTTATAGTTTTTTGATTGATCACTTGTGGTAAATGTGTTTGTCAGTCTCTTAGGATTAGCTAAAGCGAAAGCCACGCAAGATCTGGTCTTATAAAAGGTAAAAATTCAGTCGTTACAGGGAAAGCCGAAAGTGGTCCAGAGTTGGCGACCAACCACAATCAATGTGACGGTGATGCCGTCGGTAGCAGCACGGAAGCAAACAGACGCTAGACCTCGCACGATTGAAATTGAACAGCTGAAGAAAACGGGTGACGTGGCTGCCTCTCTCAACGTCGGGGGAAGCCGCACCATCATACATCAAACTCGTTGATTTCCGGTGCGTTGCCTCGGAAATTTGTAAATGATTAAATGATGATATGAAAATACAATTCTAATTTAATACTCCTTAGTGCGGGATTGTAAATGATATTCTACAATTATTGCACGAACAAAAGCTAAAACAGGGTAGATGTGTAAATTACATACTGAAATTATCTAACTCCTTTGTATTTGATGATGCGAATGTATTAATGGATCTAAGGAGGGTAACCTATAGATATTAGTTCCAAGTAGATACATAAGTTCAAAATGAAGTTTCACAGCTCAAAGTGTTGGAGAAGCCATGCAAGGCAGTTGCTAAAGAAAATTATCGTACAATAGTGGATTAATGTTTGCTATAATATTTATAAAGTAGGTCGAACACAGAAACATCAAAAAATGGATAAAGACAATCTAAAAAATTGTTGGACAACTTACACTTCCATACCTGATGCATTCCATATGTGTTTGGTACCTCTGAAACCAATAATTACTGCTAGACACAGTATCATTAGAATCCAACTGATCTTAGGGATATATATTTGCCCATGTACTTTGGCTAAGGTATGGACCATCTTCACACGAGGAAAGCATCCAAAGAGGTGCACTGCTCGATCATTGAAAATATGCCGGTGATGGCCGCTTGGAATTAAAATAAGAAAATAGATACATGCAAGACTTTATTAACAACATGTAAAGTCCTGACTCTACATGAAACATAATCAACCGGGCCTTGGATGAAGTATCAGTAGCATAGAACCTATATGCTTGAAATTATAATTGAATATTGTGTCAAAATATAACATAATATGTCATAGAAATACTAAATACATAACTCAGTTAGTTTCTATCCCTCGGATGCACAACATCTTATAAGTTTGACATTGTGATATTACAAACTTCTATATATTTATTAGGCAAAACGAACAAACAATTATTAACATGCAACTTTAATTAGTTTCAGAAATAGAGCTCTAATTCGGATCAACAATTTAAATTTTCAAGGGAAGAGGCAAAGGAAATGGACGGCAACTGCGGGCAAATAATTTCTTTTTGATACATCTCTTGATATAATGTGAGGGCTAAAAATGGTTTAAATGGTGCGAGTTCAGACCTCCTGAAAGACAACATCAATGCAATTTGCAACCTCACATTCTCATTTTGTCTGCTCAGCAGGTTCACACCTGTAACAGTCATATTCAAATATGGAGCTAAATACAAAGAAATCAGAACCCGAAAATTCGAATATACACTCACCTTGATGCTTGAGTAACGGTTGACAATAGTTTATGAAAAGTGCCAAGGCAACAGAATCAATAATAATTAGCAACAGAAAAAAAGGAGCCAGTGTAAATGGCGTCAATGGGCATGGTAATGGTTATTCTGATAGCAATGTTCACATTAAGTTACCTTGTTATGGTACAGAAAAGAGAAAAGGGAGGTGAATTGAGAGAAGTTATTTAAGGGAAAGCCTTCCTGCTTCAGAGTTATAATTAGCAGAAGTGGAGCTCTGTCTTAAGATTGGAGAAATGCAGGAAAAACCATGAGCTCAAGTGCTGAACAAAATGAAAACTCCCACATAATCCAATATTATATTTTTTTAATGTTTAGTGAATCTCATAAACATCAAAGTAATATAACTGCATAAAAAAAAGAGAGGATATTTCCATGTATACAACATGGCCACGAAGAATGATAATAAATAACACCACTCAACCCTTTGATACAGGTTCACCGCAAGCCTCATCTCAGCCAAAGCGTGGTAGAGCACAAAGCATGTAAACAACAGGATTGGTCAATTAACAGCTCTTGCAATGAAATAAAAAGTTAAGTAGATGTAATTGTAATCCGGTTAGATAATCAATTCATTAAATAATTTCAGAAGTAAATGAGCTATCAGGTAGAGCTTATCAACTTAAGCACAAGTTCTATTGGGAAATTAATCGAACAGGTTGCATGCATTCCTGGACATGTGAGAGAATGAGATGTACCCACCTGGGTCAACGCGTATTCCTCAGAAATGGCATGCCACAGCTGCTTCAGGGAGACACCGCTGTTCCTGTAGCTTTAGAACGTCACTCCATACGTATTTAAGTAGTACGTGATGCCATGGGGTGACATGGTGAGCGTGCCAATATCTACTCGCCCTGGACAGGCAGCCAAGCAAAGGAAGCAGAAATAGTGAATCAAATCATAGAAAGGGAAACTACAGAAAAGTACATGAACTGAAAGGGGGTGGACAGAGTAGGACTTCATGAGAAATCGATAGAAAAAAAATTCATCAAGCTGACCTTCTTCAAGGCTACGGAGGTGGACGGGCTGCTCCATGTGGGATCCGCCCCCCAACTATCTGGCAGGCAAAGGCAGCGGGTTGCTGCCGCATCGACGACGTGCGGTCGGCTTGGGCTCGAGAGCCGATCCACACTGGGGATTCGGCCGGATGTGAGGCAACGGAGGTGGTGGCGCTTGAAGCTTATCGAGGAGGCGTGCAAGAATGGAGTAACCGGAGGCAAGCGGGGAGGAGAGGCGACGGGGGAGGCCATGAGGGGGAGAGGGCGGGGGAAGCGAGGCGCGAGGGGAGATGCCAACGGGTGGGGGGCCGCGGGGAGAAGATTCGACGTGGGGAGGCGGGTGGGTGGGGAGGAGAGGAGACGAGGTGAGATGGAAAGGATCGACGATTAAGGTTACATTTCAATCTATCGAACGGCTGGGAAAAAATAACGACGTGGCTTAAAGAGAGGCTAGATTAACATGTGAGTGGTGAGTGATTATACAGATATTATAGATTCAAAGTCCTGAGTCCATATATATTTAAACCTTTCTTACAGCGCAGATGGGTTCCCGCACCAGCCGTCCACGTCATGCAAATTTCAGTCGTTGAATGGGAATCCGAGAGCGTAGCGCGCGGCTGCACTGGGCCGGGGCGGCTGAATTGGGTAAAGAAAATGCTGTTCATAGGCCCCACTCATCCTAATCCTCGTTCTCCATGTCGCCTCCCTCCTCTCTCTGACTCTCCCTCTCCGCCGAGAGGCGACGTCGTCACCACGGCACAGGGCCCGGAAGCGGTGACCGGGCACAACGGCCTCGGCGCGTTGCCCCTCTTCAAGCGATAGACGGGCTCCGCCATGTCTACCCCCCTTCCGTCAATCTCCTGCTGATCTGAACCGGGGCGCCGTATCCGCCCGCCTCCTCTGCTCTCTCTCTCTCTCTCTCTCTCTCTCTCTCTCTCTCTCTCTCTCTCTCGTCGATGTAGGGGCGGGCCGTAGGACGCGTCGGGCAAGTGCGGCATCCTCTTCAGCTCCATGTCGACCTTTTCTCTGCTATCCCTGAGTATCAACACCTTCACACCGGCGCCCGAAGGGAATATCCCTGCCTCATCGCCTCTCCTTCACCAGATCCACGCAGTGTCCGTTGAGAGGTTCCAACATCCGTAGGACGAAAAGAGCACTGCAGAATCTCCACCAAATCGAGGTGCTGGGATGTATGGGAGACTACTTGCTCGTTGATTTGTGGGATCTGTTTTTCTTTTTTAGCCTATACCAATCCTATGTGACCATGTCTATTTGTTGGTTTCATACTTTTTATTTTTTGGTTCATGTTCTTCTGATTCCTTGCAGATTTAGGTTAGGCAGTGTTCGGTTTCAAAAATATAGGAGTGGATTAGAGGGGATTGAATCCTCCCACAGGGAGTAATGGATTCATTCCCTCTCTAATCCACTTAGATTGGACAATAACCAAACAAAGCCTTAATAGGTTTAGTTTCATAATAGGTTTAGTTTCACCTCTTGTGGGTGCGGCAGATGGCCATGTTTTTGTAGGGTTCATGCAGTTTGCTTCCTAGGATACAATATTCGTGTGCAGGTAGCTTGTGTGTAGGTTTCTTATGGAGTCCCTATTGTGGTGTTATCCGATCATGTCGCGACGATGGAAGGCTTTGGACAAGGTTAGTTCTCTTCTTCCTTTTTATGTTCCCCTGTGTAATGGTGCGGCAGCTGTGCAGGTTCTCTGATTCTTGTTGCGAATCAAGATGACGGACACAATGAATTGCATATGAAACTGCAGACCGACTACTAAATACTCTTGTTCTTATGAAAAATGGATTAGTTATTCAGACTATGTATTAGTTATTTTTTCCAGCAGCTTTGTATGCAATCATTCTACCATTCTCTTCTCTTTACAGAATAATAGTCTTGATACCCGTGCTAATGTTATTGTCTATGAAAAAATATTAACTTAAGAAAATAATATATTAATATTAAGGTAAACTAAAGCTATAACTGACACGCTTTACTTCAGCGTTAGGGATTCATGATATATACAAACTTTTGAGTACATAAATGAAGCAACTGGCCCTACGTGTACACTACCAAAGTAGATATGTACTCCCTTCTTTTTTAATTGATGCTGTTGACTTTTTAATTCAACTTTGATCATTTGTTTTATTCAAAAAATTTGTTCGAATGTGTAAAATTTTAAGTTGTGATTCAAATAACTCTAATGATAAATCAAATTATATCAAAATATATGAAATTTATCAAAAAAAAATTGAATAAGACGAATGGTCAAAATTAAATTTAAAAGTCAACGACGACATCAATAAAAGAACGGAGAAAGTACACGTCTACATGATAGATTAGCATACGAGTACAAGGTAGGGAGGCAAATTACACGATGATACAAAAAAGTGAAATATGTGGATGGGGATTGTGAAGATGTCTCTACAAACTTTACTAAACTACCTCAGGCCTATCTGGCCTGCTGTTAAATCTGCTCGTTGTTGTGGTTATCGTGTGAAAATCACCTGTTATCTGTGCACTAAAAGGGATCTTCTATTGGGGCCAGTGGAGGTGACGTATAGTGTTATATCATGAGGTTAATTTCGTTGATGATCCATGGGAATCTCGAGGTCCATCAAGTCGAAAACTCTCCATCATTGTCATCTAATTTTAACCAGCCGCCAAAGTCACCATCAATTCCAAGCAGTTTGTTTTTCAACAATTTTCTTTGAATCTTATATTTATTTTGCGTAGTTGTATTTTGTAACTACCAATAGTTTTCGTGGGTTTAAGATCTGGGAGATTCTGAAGACCTTATCCATTAAATTTGTAAAAAATGTCTGTGAAGAGATTTCATCCATCAGATTTGTAAAAAAAATACCTTTTGATGCATTTTCTGTGTGCACGTACTCTAACCAATCTTTGTTGAGAACATTTTATCGAGTGTACATAGAAAAAAACTTTGCTTTTTAAGGAGTATAGTAAATAGATAGTATCTATTATCTTGAATTTAGTGGTTTATCATTGTTGTTCCTGTTATCAGTAGATGTAGTGATTTAAAGTAGATAGCCAAGCCAGTTTGACTGAATAGTGAAGTATACCAGATATAAAATGTTAAGAGAAAAAACAATTCCTGCCATTGTTGACTATGCAATTTTGATCGATTAGTTAATGTACCGAACCCTAAATTATCTACATTATACAGGTTACCATGCTATGATTTTAGCATCCTTGTTTTCATGATTTACAGACCTATAAATACTCTATGCTAAATGAGGGCTCTTGTCCTAATATTTCCTACACTGCTATTAGCTTCTGTGATTTCATTGATGAAGACTTACTGAAGTGGTCAACCTGACCGCCTCCCATCCTCTGTTTCTGACATAATGCTAGAAGTTGTGTGCTGTGCTCGGTATCGCCCTTGCCCAGATGACACTGCTTCACAAGGTGCTATCTATGTTTTGGCGTCTGCGGACAGTCACACTCACATCTTTGTGAAATCATATGGCATTTGAGATTCCTTATTTTTCTATCTTGCACTAGTCCCAATGTTTGTGCTAATACTACAGTTTAATAAAAAATATTAACTTAAAAAATAATATATTAATACTAAAATGAATTGTTTTGTTCAACAACTTTTAGATCTTATATATTTATTTCGGGTAGTTGTGTTTTATTAACTAAAAATGGTCCGTGTGGACCTATGATCTGAGAGTTCCAGAAGTGCTTGTCCGTTAGATTTGTAAAAGGTGTTTATTGAGAGATTTTATCCCGTCAGATTTGTAAAAAAAGATAACTCTGATGCATTTTTTATGTGCACGTAATTTAACTCATCTCTATTGAGGATATTTTAAAAAAATTGCGCTTTTTAAAGAGTAGAAATTACTCAATTGTTATCCTACACAGATTTTGTATACCATGCCAGACTTTTGGCCTCCTTTTATCTTGCATACTTCAATTGTTGCCCTGCACAAGCTTCCCCTTGTGCAGTACCTGCTCATATTAGACTTATTTTGACATTGTTGTTTCTTCCTTTTTTGTCCATTAATTCAGATGCAGTTCATTCTCTGTTTTCTATATCTCCTCTCCATCTCCATCTTCATCATCGTCGTCATCATATCTCCTTAAAAAACACAGTCTATTTTTTTCTATGTCCAACAAAAAAATTTATCTCCTACAGAGATGAAATAAGCTTTGCACACACAAAAATTGCACCCAAATTAATCCCTCCTTCAAAATTAACGGTTGACATCTCTCATTGGGGTTCCTCTTTCAAATCTCGCGGTTGAGAACATCCGGATCTCCCATCCTCCATCGCCCTTCCTCGGATGTCCCTCACCTTCCGCGCCGACATGTGGGCCTACCCATGCCCGTGCTCGCGTCGTGCCTGTCCACATCCCAATTCGTCGCCCCCCTCACTGCCGCCGCTCTGGTGCGGACCGCACCCGTGCACAACTCCGGCCGCCTGCATCTCCGGCCGAGCTCTCGCCCGCGTCGAGGAGGTCGGACACCACCGACTTGCTCGGTAGCCTCAGCGGAGGGTGATTGTCATTGCCGCGAGGCGCGAGGGCTGTACCACCCCTGCGAGTAGGGAACGGCTTGCCATCTTAGCATGCGCTGCCCTGTCATGCCTCCTGTGGCCACCGGCGATGAGGGACCGGCGGCGTGAGAGATTGCGCTCGCTCTCACCGTTGCTCACGATACACAAGATAGAAATGGGAGGGAAGTTTCACTTTATTCTCTTCATATCTTTCAAACACCCAGCGTGCGAGCTTTATAGGCGTCGCCGCGAATACGCACGCGCTACAACTCAGCGGTTCAAACTCCCCGCCGGAAGACCCACTGTCACCAGCGCGTCACCAGGCTGTCTCCAGCACGTTTGTTACAGCTGTTGCCGGTGAGGCCATTACATCTTCCCCCCCCCCTTGAGCATCTGCTTGTCCCCAAGCACTTGCAGCTGGAAAACGAGCTCGCACCACGTAAAAATCCTCCCAGGTAGCAGCAGTTGCGGGAATGTGACGCCACTTAATCAACACTTGAGGTATGGAGGAGCCCCCTTTCTTCACCAGCCGGCGTTGCAATATGGATTCAGGTTCAATAGCTCGGCCATCTAAATCCAGTACCTTGGGTGGCTCTGAGAAGACTGGTGAAAAGTTTGGCACAAATGGTTTGAGTTGGGACACATGGAATACCGGATGTACTGCACTGTCCACCGGTAATTTCAGTTTGTAAGCTGCGGGGCCAACTCGTTCTTCGACAGAGTAGGGGCCAAAGAATTTGAATGCCAACTTGGGAAAAGGGCGATTCACCACCGACGATTGCGCGTATGGTTGAAGCTTGAGCAACACTTGTTCTCCCACGTGAAACTCTCGAGCTGTGCGTCGGCAATCAGCAAACTGCTTCATTCTGTTTTGGACGGACAGAAGATGATCACGCAACATGAGGCGATGGGCTTCACGAGCTTGCAATAACTGAGTTGCCGATTGTTCCCCAGTACCAGATACAGATGGAACCGCACCGAATGGAGGATCATAACCATACAAGACCTTGAACGGAGAACACCCCAATGATGAGTGGAAACTGGAGTTGTACCAAAACTCAACTAGGGGCAACCAAGAATGCCACTTCTTTGGGAAATTGTTGACAGCACAGCGCAAATACATTTCCAGGCACTGATTTACACGTTCGCTTTGCCCGTCAGTTTGTGGATGATACGCTGTACTGTGAAGGAGCTTTGTGTCGGCCAACTTGAACAGTTCAGTCCAGAACTGACTTGTGAAGATTCGGTCACGGTCAGTCACAATAGAACGAGGCATACCATGCAATCTGACCACTGAATCCAGAAAAGAGCGAGCCACGGACAAGGCAGAGAAAGGGTGTTTCAAAGCCACAAAATGAGCTGATTTAGAGAACCTGTCGACCACCACAAGAATTGTGTCATAGCCATCAGATTTAGGCAATGCTTCTATAAAGTCCATTGTCAGGTCTTGCCATACACCCTCCGGAACTGGCAATGGTTGAAGCAGACCAGCAGGATGAACCAGCTCGTGTTTAGCTTGCTGACAGATCAAACATTGACGAACAAAATCCTCAACGTCCTGTTTCATGCCAGTCCAGACAAAACTGCGCTTGAGGCGGTGATATGTTGCTAGAATGCCGGAGTGACCTCCTAAAGCACTAGAGTGGAATGCTGAAATCAACTTGGTCCGAAGGGCAGTATTTTCAGCAATCCAAATTTGAGAGCCTGATCGGATCAACCCATCCTTGAGAGAAAGACCCTGATCATTGGGACTACACAATGCCAGCTGAGCAAGTAGTCGTTGAGCAACAGGATCAGTGGTATATGCATTAAGGACCTCCTGAATCCAAAGGGGTTGGGCAGTAGACACCTCACGTATTGGCAGCAAATGACCAACTCGAGACAGTGCATCCACAGCGACATTTTCTTTGCCCTTGCGATAAACGATTTTAAAATGAAGCCCCATAAGCCGAGTCATAGCTTTACGCTGCAAGTCAGAGTGCAGATGTTGATCATTGAGATAACATAAGCTTTTATGGTCGGTTCGTATAATGAATTGCTGCCGTTGGAGGTATGGTCGCCATTTTTCAACTGCCACAATCAGAGCTAAGAACTCCTTTTCATAAATTGAAAGAGATCTATGTTGTTCACTAAGGGCTTTGCTCAAAAAGGCCAAAGGGAGATCGTCTTGCATCAACACCGCTCCAATACCCGAATCACAGGCGTCAGTCTCCAATACAAAGACAAGATCAAAATTCGGTAATGCTAGAACCGAAGTAGAAGACATTGCTTGCTTCAACTGCTGAAAAGCTGCCTCAGCCTCCGAAGACCAGGCAAACTGACGCTTCTTCAAGAGGTTAGTAAGAGGTTTAGCAAGAAGACCATAATTACGGACAAACTTGCGGTAGTAGCCGGTCAATCCCAAGAAACCCCTCAGTGCTGTAACTGTGGTAGGGACAGGCCAGCTAACCATTGCTGCCGTCTTCGATGGGTCTGTGGCCACCCCATGAACAGAAATAATGTGTCCGAGGTATTCCAGTTCCTGTTTTGCAAACAAACACTTGGATCGTTTGACAAACAGAGAATGATCACGTAATGTAGACAATACTAAGCGAAGGTGCTGCACGTGCTGCTCCAAACTGGGACTGTACACAAGGATATCGTCCATGAATACCAAGGTGAACTTCCGCAAATAAGGAGCTAACACCGAGTTCATTACGCACTGAAAGGTAGCCGGCGCGTTTGTCAAACCGAACGGCATAACCTTGAACTGATAATGGCCGTGGTGTGTTTTGAAAGCTGTCTTGTACTCATCCTCCGGCAGCATGCGAACCTGATGAAACCCGGAGTGTAAGTCAAGCTTGGAAAAGTATTGTGTGCCCGACAATTCATCTAGGATCTCATCCACCACCGGCATTGGGAAACTGTTCTTAATAGTAAGAGCATTAAGCTTCCAAAAATCCACACAGAAGCGCCAATTCCCATCCTTCTTCTGCACTAGCAGTACCGGTGAAGCGAAAGGACTAGTGCTGTGAGAGATGAAGCCAGCCTCCAGCAATGCTTTCACCTGGCGCTCAATCTCTGTTTTATGCAATGGTGAATACTTATATGGTCTAGAGTTTACTGGTACAGCGTCTGGCTTCAAAGGGACTGCATGATCATATACTCTATGTGGTGGCAAAGAACGTGGCTCATCAAAAAGGTCCTGAAATTCCAACAGCAGAGTAGATATGGACTCTGGTAATGGTGTTGCATTGGTAGCTGTCAGCAGTTGTACCATTGCTATGGCCCAAACTTCATTCCCTTTGAAACACTTAAGAAGCTGGTCACTCAGCATCTCTGATACGGAAGATGATTCAGGGACGATACCTCTCAGTGTGACCCTTGTCCCTTCTGCATCAAAACTCAATGTCTTGTGTTCCCAATGACAAACCATTGGACTATAGTTCTTCAGCCAATCATAGCCAAGGATAGCGTCATAAGCCCCAACATCCAATACCCTCATATTAGTGCAAAAAGTATAATTGGGCACCCACCAAGCTAGCTGAGGCACAATACTGTCAGACAACATATGGTCCTCATTGGCTACCTGAACAGAAACAGGCGCACAACCAACTGCCTGAAGGCCTACTCGATGCAAGAAGGCGGCACTGATAAAGCTGTGTGAACTTCCGGAGTCAATCAGAATTAACATAACCTGATTCCCCACCAAAGCACGGACTTTAATAGCCTCACCATTATCAGTACCTGAGATGGCATTTAAGGATAATTTTCCCATGTCAGCGAGCAAGGCATCTTCACTGTCCAGCTGTTTCAGAACATCCTTAGTAAGAGTCATATCCAACTCCTGAGCTGACAGAGAGTGTAGTTGAGCCTTAGGACGCTTAACACACACTGTAGCATGCCCATTATCAAACTTCTCGCCACAGTAAAAACAAAGATTATTGGCTCTGCGATAGTCTCGTAATTGACGCTCTTTCCATAATTCACCCCCAGCCACAGCAGGTCGAGTATTACTATGAGCAGGTGCCATACTTGGTCGGTTACTCAACCCAGGACGAACAGAACGAGCATGAGTTCTGTCCAGCACTGATTCCTGAATCTGGGCTAGCAGAACTGCTCTGTCCACAGTTTCAGGCACTTGAGATATCACCATTTCTCTAATATCATCTTTCAGGCCCTCCAAAAAATGAGATACAAACAAGGTCTCATCTAAGCCGACATTATGCATGGACACTTGATAACGAGCGGCTTCAAAAGCTGTAGCATATTGGTCTACTGTACTCTCCTGTCTGAGTGCCAACAGAGCAGAAAGATGCTTGCGATAATCATACGCCCCAAACTTCAACTCGACTGCCGAGATAAATGAATCCCAGTCCCGCAACCCATGCTGCAGCTTATAAACCTGAAGCCATTTCGTTGCATTGCCTTCCATATGAAGTGATGCCGCAGTGGTCCACATACATTCAGGGATACGGAACAGAGCGAAGTAATCCAAACACTTATCCCGCCAAATACGAGGGTCAACTCCATCAAAGCGAGGGAACGAGATCTTAGGGAGAGGAGAATGGTTAGTCATACCCTGAAGATCGGCTCGCTGAGAGCGGAATTCTGTCGAACGGCTTGGGTGCTTGTCCTTATCGAGAAGAGGAACGCCCTGAGGATCGGTCGGCTTGGGTTGCTTGTCGCCAGGCGGATCAGGAATCGTCGAGCTCGGACCTGGCGACGATCCGTGAGACGAGCCTCCTTGATCACGCAACTTCAGCATCTCCACAGTCAGATTCTCAACAGTCACTCCGTTTGACGCCACCTTCTGTGTGAGCACATGTCGATCACGCATCGCTTGGTCGATGGCCTTGGAATTGAGTTCAATGTGTGCCAGAATCCTTTGCTGCGTGGCATCCATTGTGGCGGCGGGCGCGAACAGGAGGTCCATGTTCTCCATGAGCTTGCTCCAGCGTGCATTGTCCACCTGCTGCGACGCCTCCATTAGGTCGATGATGAACCGTGTCTGCACCGAGGGGTGCGACGCAGACTTCTTCGACGGCACCGTGGTAACCGTCGCCGGCGAGACCCGAATCTGATACCACTTGTCACGCCTCCCGTGGCCACCGGCGATGAGGGACCGGCGGCGTGAGAGATTGCGCTCGCTCTCACCGTTGCTCACGATACACAAGATAGAAATGGGAGGGAAGTTTTACTTTATTCTCTTCATATCTTTCAAACACCCAGCGTGCGAGCTTTATAGGCGTCGCCGCGAATACGCACGCGCTACAACTCAGCGGTTCAAACTCCCCGCCGGAAGACCCACTGTCACCAGCGCGTCACCAGGCTGTCTCCAGCGCGTTTGTTACAGCTGTTGCCGGTGAGGCCGTTACATGCCCCCGTCTCCGATTGGCGCCGGCGCTGGGCGGGACCCTGGGCATGTCTTCGGTGGCGGCGCTGCGGCCCTGCGCGGGGAGGTGGGCGCCGTGCGCTACGAGCTCCGTCGTGCTGTGTCTCAGTGGGGCAGCGAGACGCATGACAGGGGTGAGATGAGCAGCCGATAAGAGCGGCACGAGGATGTTCAAGGTGAGGTGCGACACGGCTAGCTGTTGCGGAGAAGCCCGCCGAGGAGGACATGGCAGAGGAGAAGTTCGAGTACCAGGCTGAAGTAAGCCACCGTGCGTATTCATGGTTCGTTAAGGGATGTCAAAACTTCTATTCCTTTCGGCTTAAAATTTGTGTAATGTGTCTGTAAAGTCAGCTGAAATGTTGCCAAATAAGTATTGCCAAGTTTAATTGTGTTGTATGTTTATTTCTGTTTGGCTCTGTAGGTTAGCCGCTTAATGGATTTGATCATCCATAGCCTGTACAGTCACAAGGAGGTGTTTCTTCGGGAGCTTGTCAGGTTAGTAGCCCTGCTAGAATTTAGAAATGTTCAATTGTGGCCATCTAATGTACTCTCTCGATTATCAAATTGAACTAAAGTTGGTGCCTACAACAAATAATAAAAACGGATGGAGGTTCCTCGGAGTGACAGATTCCTCTCTACTTGCTGATGGCGGGGAGCTCTAAATTGGGATCAAACCTGACCCTGATGCTGAACTATTACTACCACGTTAGTTCTCATAACTGTACTAGTAGAGTGATACTGGTGTTGGAATGACCAAAGATGAGCTCCAGGACTGCTTTGTTACGATTGCTCAGAATGGTACCTCGAAATTTTTAAAGGCCCTCAAAGTGCAGTAGCGTACCATCTTTATAGAGCTTTGTGTATGAAATATATTTGTGCCTCTGAATTACTAATATGAATGGATTACTTTTCAGGAGAACAAAGACCTTGGAGCCGACAATGGTCGAATTGGATAGTTTGGTGTTGGATTTTACTCAGCTTTTCTTGTTGTAGAAAGGTTTGAATATCTCTTTAGTGATCTTTTGTAATGTTTTAATTTACATGAAAGAATATTTTGTTCTCCTTGCATGTGAGCTCAGGCAAAATTTTGTTGAACATGTTGTAGGTTGTGGTGTCCACAAAGAGCCCTAAATCAGACAAAGAGTGTGTGGGAAGTTGTTGCTGATAGCAGCTCCTATGTTATCAAGGAAGAGACTGACCCTGAGAAAATGCCTACACTTGGAACTCAGACTACTCTGTTTTTAAGTGTGAGTTCATCAGATGTGTCATGTAACAGCTAAATCGTGGTTATAATTTCCAGTGAGAATTTCACGTTCTTATTACATTTCGTAGGATGTAGATAAGGATTCAAGGCTTGGTAAAGAACTATTCTCAGTCGGTTTGGTGAAGAACTATTCTCAGTTCGTATCTTTCCCAATATGTACACATGGCAGGAGAAATCAAGAAGAGTTGAGGTCGGGTCTTGATTATGCTTACTGATTCCCATGGCTGTGACTGATACAAAAAACGTAGAATTGAAGATTGGGCTGATACTTCCATTTGTACCATCTGCTGTTGTCAGATTGTGGTATGCACAGAACCGCTGCGCCTGACTGTGATGGCTTCTTCCTCCGTGCTGCTGGCTCAGCATGCCAGCTCAGGACAGTTGTTGCTGTGAGCAACTGCATCATGGTACGTTCTCTTCTCCCTGCACGTGCTGCAGAACCAGGGAGGCTGCATGACCGTGTTCCTATGATGCTACGCCCTCTATATGGTGAGATAGGATCCACTTGCCTTCTCTCTTGTTTATTTTTCTTGGTGAGTCTATGATCTCCAAGATTTAGAATGGCTCGTATTGAGTTTAATGACATACCGGCAAAGTTATGTGGTTTTTCTTTTAAATTTCTGTGTAAATTAGATTGGCAGTGAAACAGTGGATGGCGACTGTAGAGAGTAATTCTTTGTTGACTCATGGCTTTCTTTGAGAATTTGTGTCTGAAAAGTTGCAATTGAGAATACATATTGAATTTTTTTATCTTAATTACCGTCTATGTCTAATTAGTTCCGTAGCAAATCTCGGGCAACACGTTGATTGGATGAGACGGGCATAAAAATCATTCCTGTTGATACTGGCATTAAGGACTTCAATGTTGTTGAGCAAGGCACTGTTGTATTGCTTGCGTTTGGATCTGCAGTGAAGGAGATATACACGCTAAACAAGAAGATTGTGCAGATATTGATACGACTTGCCCTTGGGCTTCAATATGTAAGTGCGGAACATAGTTGAGAAGCACAAGAAGAGTGATTACACTTAAATTATACAATTATATCCAGCAGACCGTACCGTAAATAGTGTTATCTTGTGTAAATATTTTTTTAAGTAAATAGTATTGTTTTTAGTTAATATATTTTTTAGACCGTAGCGTTAGCACGGGCATTAGAACTAGTTTTGTATTAAGAAATAAGCCTTCTTGGTCATTTATTACATTTGAGCTATGTGAACAGGTCTTCGAAAGGCTGTTGTGTTTGTTGTTGATACAGGTGGAAGCATGAAGGGGAAACCTCTTCGCAATGTGAAGAAAGCTGTCTACTGCTATTTTAGAGCTTCTGCAATGAGACTATTTCAGAAGAATATTTATAAATGTTTTTAACATCTGTCCATCAGATGCCAATTCGAATGTTATTTTACAGAAGTTCCTTCTGAATAGCATACTTCTTTTGAACTGCATGTTACATCATTTTTCAATCCATTGTCCATGCGGCAACTCCAATTTGGTAAGTTTGTCAGCCTGTAATTGCATTTTACCGTATTAAATCAACGCTGTGATTCTCCGGCAGGTGGCCACATCCATTCCTTGACATCTAATTTTTCACACGCAGCAATCTCTATTGGGGCAGTATCTGTCTGTTGAAGAGCTGTTTAGCGATTATAAGCCACCTCCCATGGTTTGAATCTTAACCCATACTCCCTTCGTTTCTTAATTGATGTCGTCGTTGATTTTTAAATTCAACTTTGATCATTCGTCTTATTCAAAAAAAATTGATAAATTCATATATTTTGATATAATTTGATTTATCATTAAAGTTATTTGAATCATAACTTAAAATTTTATATATTCGAGCAAATTTTTTAAATACAACAAATAGTCAAAGTTAAATTTAAAAATCAACGGCGATATCAATTAAAGAACGGTGAGTATTTTGGACCTACTGCTTATACACAAGGATTCGCCCATCACAGATCGATTACAACGAGTGAATTTTTTTTAACCCAACCTGGAATTCGCTCCCACGGCTAATCAATGGATTCACGTGGAAAACGATAAATTAAAAATCACTGCCCTTCCTCAGCAACCACTGAATGCTAATTCAACAACCCAATCAAAGCCGCCCACACCACCCCCCCCCCCCCCCTCCCAAAAAAAACACCACCCACCAGCGCAGAGAGGCTGTCCCACGAAACCACAAGTAATAATATAAGTAGTAGTAGTGCAGATTAATAGAAAATTATCTGTATAATCTGGTCCAGCAGCGACATGGTGATGGTGCCCGGCCATTATTGATATAGTTAAGTCGACAGGCTGCACCACAAAATGCACCTATAACATTAGATTATTTAAAATATGAAAATTAATAGTAGTCAATAGCAAAATCTGAGTTTGGCGTCTCAACTTTGTGTGTGTGATGGAAAAAGAATAATCAATATGAAGAGTAGGCAATTGCACTAATTTTTATTCATGGTAGATGGCAGAATGATTTTTCATTTATACTTTTTCTATTTCTAAATTGTTGTCGTCGTTGATTTCTAACATTACTTTTAACCATTCATCTTATTTAAAAAATATGGTAAGTATCATATATTTTTTATAATTTTCTTTATCATCAACGGTATTTGAAACACGACTTATATTTTACATATTTTAGATATTTTTTAATAAGACAAATGGTCAAAGATAATGTTAATTAGAATTCAACGATGAT
>BCLG01001189.1:69769-99385 GCA_001602295.1 Zoysia matrella | reverse complement strand
GTTTACTCCTTCAAAGGTTAATATAAAAGATCTCGGTGAATTTACTTATGTTTAGGAATTAAGATTCATTGAGATAGATCCAAAGAAAAATTAGGGTTATCCCAGAAGGTATATGTTGAAGAGGTGCTCATGGAGTACTATATGCATAGATGTTTAGCCTCACCTGCTCATATTGTCAAGGGCAATAAATTTGGAACATTTTGATGTCCAAAGAATGATTATAAATCTGTAGAGAAAGTTAATCCCTTATGTTATGATTAAGAGTGCACTCTCCCTGACAATGATATTCATTACTAGGATATTTGGCAGATAACAATCTTATGTTGATTGAATCACTAAAGCCTCTAATATAGTTCTATAATGCAAGGCATTGAAGTTTACATGTCCATATATGAGAAATCTGATAACTAAGTGGATGGTTATTCAGATAAAGTTTTGCGAGATTTGTTAATGTTAAAGAAATCCACATAATGTTATCTCACACTCGCAAAGAGAGCTATATTGTGAAAAAGCTCGAATTCTTACTGCATCGTCGACAATACAAAATAAATCTTATGGTATGTTTTGAGGCAACGGGCAGGTTGTATGGCTAATGGAATCAATCCCAAAATTACAAGTGGTTAATGTCAATTTTAAACCACTTAAGATAGTACTGCAATGATTATTAGCAGTATTCTATTCGAGTAACAACAAGTCAAGTGTTGCTGCTAAACACATTGACATTGCGTACCATGTTGTGAAAAATAGAATCCAGGATCATACATTAAGACTTTATGTATATGTACTAATGAAAAATTAGCGGATCCGCCTGTAAAAAGCTTACCAACCAATGTGTTTAAAGATTATATTGCCGGCATATATTGGTTCAAAAAGCCTTTGATCCTGGAATAAAGGGTATTGAAAGCACCCTCCCCCATATTATAAAAGGGTTCACTTTGAGATGGAATGGGAACCATGGTCAATTAGTTCTGTGGTACTTAATTGACTACTGTAATTTATTGATCTGGTGTACCATCTATCGAAGAAGTGAATTCATATGCCATGACTAAAGTTTAAGGAATAAAGTTTCGGAGCTCCTAAGTTAAAGAAGTTCATTTGATATAAGATAGTATACTATAGTAACTGGGTTCAACGGTATGGATAATTCATCGTTGTAATCCTTTTATCTTGATATGCTATTTCATTGAAAGATGAACTTATTAAGATTTATCTGATGGTCAAAGGGGAAAATGTTAGTGTGAATATAATCAGCAGCTAAACCGGTTTGCTTAACCAGTTTAGTGTGAAAATGTCAAGAGGAAAAGAAGGTGGTTGAGCCACCATTTGGCCACACTCAATGTTGTGATCGGAAGCATTGTGAGAAGGGGTCCCAGGATGCAGCCCCCTTGGGCAGCAGCTCTATAAAAGGAGGGCAGAGCCCTCAGGGCAACTTAAGAGATAAAATTCACCCTCAAAAAGTGTAATTGCCCACAACACTCAATCTGACAAGAGCTGCTAAGTCCCAGAGAAGAGTTTCATCCAAACCCTATGCGGCTAAAAGGTTCAGAAGCTCAAGAACAAGCAAAAAGATGAAGAACAGCAAGGATAGGAGCACAAGAACTAAGGTATATCTCCCAATTTTTGCACTTAGGTGGTTCAATTACTTAGTCACATCAATCCTGCTGAGTGTAACAGTCATCTCTAGTGCCTAATTATATTCCTTTTCTCACATGTAGATGACCACCGCTCACTTCTGTTATCACCGACGGCACAGTTGAAATGCACTGCAGCAGAAAAGAAAGGTTAGCCGAAAACCGCGGCGCGCTGTGCTGGAACAGCGAAGTGAATGAGCGAGACGCCACCACTACCAAACCAAGCGAACAGGCATCATAATAACGCGCGCACTATTACGCTCGACTATGGAGTACAAATCTCTTTTTGTTCGCGCACTACGCCGGAACGCCGGGCCACTCAATCAGGTCGAGATACGGCGGTACTCCACTCCACCAACCGGTCGTCGACGGAACAAGCTTCTTGCATCGGCAGCGGCGCGACGGCAACCGCGCACCGTCGTCACGTCTCCGTCCACCGGGCGGGCGGGCGGACGCAATGATTCCGAGCAGCCCCGGCTGCTTCGATCATGTCGGCGCGCGTGTCGTGGCGTCTCGTCTCGGCACTACGCACGGACGCTCGACGCAGCCACGGCTGAGATCGATAAAGCAGCGGATCCACAGAGGTTTCAAAGCGGTCGCCGTCGACGTACGCTAGGAAGCGTGGTGGCGGTCAGTGGCGGTGGTGGCCCTCGATGGATCCTCGTTGGCCAACCAACGGAAAAGCGGAACAGGGGCCGGCTTTGAATGACAGAGGAAGGGGCGCGGCCTGGGGCCTCTCTCTCCCAGCGCAGAGAGGCAGTGCCACCTCTCAAATCATGGCGTCCGCGCTTGGCTCCATCTCCTCCTCCTCCTCCTCCTTATCGCCATCACACTCGCAAGTCCTCCATTATGAGTCAGTGGAATTAGCAGTGGCAGCCGTGCCGGTGTGTACTAGCGCTACTAGTGCATCCATGATTGATGATACATAATGTACTGCTAGTACAGCGTAATATTCCCCCAGAATTTGTTTTCTTTTGTGTTCGCCTTGGTAATTACACACTGGATACTGGACATGGTTTATGAAAAAAAAAAGATCAGGAATCTAGTGCTACTATTACTAATGAATTAAACCCAGCTAACAGACGGACTCGCCGGGAATGTCCCTTGTCCCGTCCTTGCAGAACGTATAGTGTCTTGGTGTGTGTGGTCAGTGTGGAGTAGTACTAACCTTAACCAAGCAGGTGCTGGTCATGTCCAACCCGATTCCGGCCTGACCTGCCGGTGCGTGCACCTGCCCAATGATTAAGCTAACACAGTACAGGTAGATGGGTCGATGTACGTGGCTTCCGTTGACTGCATCCGCCGCGCTACGGATTAGGCTGATGTTTCCGGTCTTGCAACCTTTTAATTAGTCGGTGCCGGCGGCGACCACCGGGACGTCCGTGCAATTTCACCGCGCGGCATGCGCGGTTGTAGGAGAGTGATGAGGATCCCGATAAAGCATAAAGGGAAACGGCTCCCGGGCCTTGCTTTTGGCCTCCAGCGCCAGCTCGCGCATGTATGGATGAAAGCGGAACGGGTTACGACTGCCCGCTCTGCCGCCGCAACAGCCGCGAGGCTAATGCGGGTTATTGCTGCGATCTCACCAAAACCTGCCATTAGTTGGCGACCATTTGCGGCGCTCGCGCGGCTAATTGCTAACGAGAAGCGCATGTTTTGATCAGTCTACGGCCACACACAGAAGCTCCGACGACATCGATGCTTCAAACCGTAAGCAAACAACCAGATCTTTTGCTCAAAGCGTGTTCATTTTCCTGCCCAACAAATACAGCAAACAAAACTCAACTTGGAATATCTGCTCATCTCGAATGGAAATAAGAAAAGAAAACTCTGCTTCGGATGATTAGCTAATCTAGATACTTAATGACCTTAGCAAGTCCGAGACTCTGAAAAATGTCACTCTGAGTCCTATCACACTGAAACATATTTGATGATTCGTTTGAGGTCGAGATATATGGAACGAACGAACATGTAGTAGAAACCAACAAAGCAAGCAAAACAACCTGCGAGAAGCAGTCGTGGAAGAAGATGAGGAGGAGTCCGGCGGTGATCCAGACGTCATTCTGGAGCGCGGTCTTCACAGTGGAGCAGACGAGGATCTCCAGCTGCGGGCACGAGTCCAGGTAGATGTAGTGGTGCAGACCACCAGCAGCACTCGCGTTCTTAGCAGCAGCATCAGGCCGCTCGTCGTGTCGTTGCTGCGAATGCCTGCCTGTTGGGGGGCTTGCTTGCTCTCGTCTGACGATCTCGTCGCTGGATCTTGGGTGGGCACAAGAGGGCGCGGGGTCAAAGAAGGAGGGCACACCGATGACGGAGAATGGGGGTGACATTGGAGGCAGTGGTCGAGGAAAGGCTCTGCAGCCTGCTTCGCCATCGCCATAGCTTGGAGGCTCCGGCGGCTGGCGGCTAGGATCCCGGTGCCGCGGGACGGCCACCTCGACCCGCTTTCATGAAGCGGGCTCAAATGCGGTCGCTAAGTGGGCCACGGCACGGGCAGACTCAGTGGCATTACGGCCAGGCCGGCGTCGCTTGCAGGCCTACGCGCATGCAGGGCAGCGCTGGGCAGTAGGATCGCCTTAAAATAGTAAATTTTAAATATAATACTTAAAATAGTAAATTTTAAATATAAATTATATAATACTTAAAATAGTAAATTTTAAATATAAATTAGTCAAATTACATGTATTTAACGTTAAATTACAAATAAAAGTTTCACAAATCTATCAAGTCGTGTCGTACCGGGCGGACCTAACGGGCTACATGGGCCGGATATCGTGCTTAGTCGAGCCGTGCCGTGCAAACGGGCCTGCGTCTAGACACAAGCACGACTCGTGTCGTGCTTCAGGCCGACCCGGGCCATCTTCACATCATGCCGTGCCGTACTTGTACCGACAAAATGACCGGGCGTATCGGCCCATTTAGCCCAACCTACTTGACGAGGTATACCGGAAACTCTCGCAACAAGCCCACGACTCGCCTCTTGGTTATCCTGCTCCTGCGAGGCTGCGATGCTCTGCTATTACAGCTGGGGCACCCGAATGCGCTCGCGCCATCAGGCATCGCGCCTACACCGTCAGGAGCAAAGCCATCAAACAGACACCGAGTTAACCTTGCCTGTGTCTGTGTCCTGCACTTATCTTGAAGCTGTTATAAATAAACGTCCTAATCTCGAGCCATACACCTCAGCCTGAAGCTGTTTGAAATGATCGAGCCATCAGCATTTCCTTCAGTTTATACACATCCCGCTGGTGGTTGCTTCCATTTCACCAGCTGTTGTGGCCGGTTTTCCTAATTTTATCAGATGATATTCCACTGAACCGGCTGCCGTCCATCACCTGCCCGCAGGGCTGGTCCTGAGCTTTTAGATGCCCGGGATGAAACTTAAAACAAGGGCCTTCTATCTTTATAATATAAAAAAAATTAAAATATGTATTGTTTCATATTTAGAAGACAAAAACTTTCAGATTAAAGATTTCTAGATGTTGTTACTAAAATTTATCTTCTACTTACATCCGTTCCAAAATATAAATATTTTTAGGTTTGAATAAGGTCAAAATCTTTTAACTTCTATCAATAATATCTAGAAAATTACATAATTTTTAATATAAAAATATAATTTTCATGCAAGTTTATTTAACGATGAATCCAAAAAATATAATTTTTATATGATAAAACATTATTAATTATGTATTATTATAAACTATTTGGATGTGAAATCACTAAAGATTATGTCAACATTAATCTCAATCAATGGTTTTTTCTCAATGCGTCTATCAGTGAAACTATATGATTCTTACATGAGATCAACTGAAGAAAATCTTAGCATGACATGCAAATCTGAATATAAGTAATCGATCCATTATTGATGAGTAAAGGAAATACACAGGAAATATAAATATTAATTATCATTTTATAAAGCAAAGCGTGCGCTAGAGCATAGGAGGCACAAATGCAACAACCCCCCAGGACCGGCACTGCCTGCCTCCAGAATTAACCTTTTCCCTTCTTTCTTGCCTTCCACCACCTCCACTACGCGTTGGAAGGCAACTAGCGGCTGCTCCAGGCAGCGAAGCAGAGACCGCCCATGGCGACGACCTCGGACGACGCGACGGGGAGATTGGCAGACGCCGCCGCCGCTGCGGGACTCCACCATGCAAAGGCATGCGCGAGCACCAACCTGGATAACATCGCCGGTGGCCGGCTCGAGCGCTCGTGCTTTCCGACCCATGCGCCTCCTGATGCTGTCCGTGGAAGTCTGATGTGCGTCGAGCTCGACGTCGCCGTGCTGGAGACCATGAGCATGAACTCGAGATGGAGAAGGAAATGGCGGAGCGGACGAGGAGACTGCATTTAATAATAACCGCGGATCGAAACTGCATTTAACCGGGGCAAGAATGGAAAGCGCGTGCAAATACTATGTTGGGTACCGAGAACATCAACTAAGGTCCTATTCCGGATACATTTACGCTCTTTTTGTGTTGCACAGATGTGGATGCTGTACATTACTAGAGCGGTGATTAATTAATAGCTTTTCTTTCTGAATGATAGGATATCAATGCATTATTGTTTATGGCTAATTTTTTGTGCTTTCACTTTAATCTCTTCGATGTTTGGTGCTTCGGGGTTATGCTTTTTGGATGGATTGTTGTGGCACGATCATATTGCGCTTGTAATATCGGCAAGGCAGTGATCTAATCACTCGATGCTAAGTTAGCGCCACTTATGTTCAAATATTTTAAAATTCTTTAATACCCAAACATATCATGGTGTATTTCGAAACTGCAAAAAACTTCACTTTGTAAATACTATGGTATTCAGTGACTTTAGTTTTCTAAAATCATGATTTATCAGTACCATAGTTTTTTTAAAACAGCAATACTCAAACAGGATCTAAATCAGCAAAATGAACCGGTTCCAAAATATCAAGTATTTTGAAATGGAAGAAGGAGTACACGTAGTTTGCTGCAAGGAACAGGCCGGAATGTTCAATCCTTTGTTTGAGCCGTGTAGCTAAGCCCAGCAGCTCTATAGGACCGATTGCTACAGTCGGAGTTCTGTTACGGCCCACATGGGTTAATTCGTAGCCATCTTCCGACCACCCATCCTTCCTGCGTGGGTTCCTTTTTTTTCTAGCTCATCCTGTTAATGGCCCGAATTGTATTTTACAGGTTATCCAATCTGACCTCTAGTGGGCTGCGAACCAGATAGCAGCGGGCCGCGCCCAATAAACATTGGTTAGGAAAATATTTATTTGGTATTTTAAAATGTAAATTAATTTTTCCCTTAAACCATAACTTATTTCATAAATTCATTTGAACTATAAGATTTCTGAGAATTAATGAAAAATAAAGAGATCTACATGAATATAATTTTAAGTCTTAAATTTAATATTTAAATAGTACATCGTAATGAATTAAATGCTTCGGTAGTAATATTTTATTGTCCCAGTGGTCAAAATAAAATGTCTCGGCAATAAAAGTCAAATGTGCCCGTAGTAAAATAAATTATTCTAGCAATTAAAATAAACTATTCTAAAAATATTTTGATACATGTGTATAAAAGAAGAATTGAAAAGAGAAAAAAAGAAAAAGAAAATATATAAAAACAAAGAAACATATTATTTTAGTAGTGAAAATAAATTGTTCCAGTAGTAAAATCAAATAAATAAAAATAAATTGTTCTAAATATTTTGATATAGAAAATTGGAAAAATTGAAAGGGAAAATTTAAAATGATAAGTTGAAAAGAAGAGACAAATTTGAAACAACAATAACAATGTAAAAATAATAAATAAATAAAAAGTATTTATGAAAATAAACATAATGAAATAAAATTGTGAAACAAAAATATAAATTGAAATATAGATATAGAAAACCATTTATCGGGCTGCATCATAGTGGGGCAACAATAGGAAAAGCCCCATTTAAGAGGGGTGGGCGGAAGAAGGCTGAGAACACAAATGGCAACGGGCCCAAAACCTGATACCCGATGGGTAATTACTCCATTAGTGGATGGGTATGGGGAGTAACTTGTTCAATAGTCCATACGGTAAACAAATCAGTGACCACAATATTGGCAAGCGATAGACTTTTCTAGGAATATTTTATACCCGTGAACTTAACGGGTATAGGTACGAGAATGTTCTATCCGTCCCTGATACCATATACAAATATACATGTTTTCATTAGATATAAGTATATAAAATATTAGTTCAAATTTTTATTAGCTTAACTTATTATGTGTCAATAAATTGATTAATTATGGTAAATATATATCATAAATATATATAAAACAACTAACTATAAATTTAGTCACATCTTTAAAGGGTACCAGAGGTCCGTGAATTCCCTGTGGGTATGGGCATAGGAGAAATCTTCAAAACCCGATAGAATCTTCAAAACCCGATAGCTAAATGGATATGGGTATGGGAAAACAAAACTTGAGATGTACGTACTCGTTGCCATCTCTAGCTGAGAATCGGCCTACTGATAGGACTTGAGCGTCCGATCTTTTGGTGAGATGATAACTATCGATTTAGTAGAGTCGACCCTTACAATCCGACTATAAATGAACAGGTCATGTGCGTCTTAGCAATCACAAAACTAACTTCGAATGGTTGTTGACCTCACCAGAACAACAAGATCAACTTGATCACGAAGATCAATTCCTGCAAACAATCGAAGAACAAATAAAAACAAGATAAACAAACACTGAATTGCTAGATCAAATATGAGTTCAATCTCAAAACATAAAAGGTAGAGTTCCGATAGCAAGAAGACGGACGGTCTACTCGACACGCACGCTGCAAGCAAAGTAGCAGCAGCTAAACTTTAATCTATCAAAACTTGAGTGTTCTTTGTGGCGGTTGAGGCCTTTAAATAGGGTGGAGGATGACCAGGGGGTGCTAGGGTCATCCTCAAACCCTAGGATGCGCCCCTAACGGGCTTAAGTTGATACACGGGCAAACAATCCAAGTTGGAGTGACGCAGCACCTTCTATATTAAAACGATGATTGGCGCTGACTCCGATATGGTATAAAGGTTGGACTAGATCCATTCAAAAATAGACTTCATAAGCTTTTCATAATGTACTTAAACACGCTAATTAAATTTCATATGAAGTCGTGACTTCCATTGCAAGTTTGTACTGTTCTATAGTCCAAATCCGCTATGTGTGAATATTTTCATTGAATTTCTCATCAGAAGGTATGATGTCTACATCACCTACGCGGAGGGAAAGATTCATGGGCTATCAAATGCAGGGATAAACATGCCTTTTTTCTTTTAGACAATGTTCTACTTTATGCTGAATAGTAGCAATCACAATGGCATATAAAAGTGGTCCATAAGGAATAAATAAATAGCTGCTAGCTATCCAATACATTGTGGAACCAGTCTATAGCAAAGCTGTAACGAAAGTCACCCATATGGCTACGAGCTGGCTAGAAGACAATTTAAAACATTATTCTGATAGTGTACAATTCATAAGCAATAAAATAAAAAGCTTCCCAGCCATTCCAAATTGTCCCCAACGGCTATGTTGCCAATGGCTACGTGGCAATGGCTACATTACTCCTGTTCCTACAAAATTAGACATACATAATCCTTGCAACACATAATCAAGCGTACATAGTCCTTGTAAACAGATACTCTCATCCCTCTCCTTTTACAACCAACCAGAAACGTACCCCTCTCAAAGAAGTCTCACAAATACGATGAATCAAGGATCACCAAAGCCATATTCAAATAGTAGCTAGAGGTCTCCTGCTACCCATCAATCTTAGTTTCCCAACACAATACCAACTTTTCTTCAAAATTTTCATCCTTTTGGTCCTCCAAACAGCTACCCATCATATGGCCATTCTCCTCTCGATTTCAAGGTCCTCAACAGCAAGGAAGCTGGATGGAATGTCCTCAAGTAAGCTTTCAAGGTGTTCAACCATCAGAAGGTTTTGCTCCATCAGTGAAAATGCATTTTGGAGCTGGAGCTGCCTTCTCACCATTTATGTTGCATTTAGGTAATTCAGATGGAACTGCAACAAACAATTCTTCCCATGGATCCGACTATAGTTGTCCATGTTCTGCAAGATAGAGAAGAAGCAATCTGTTACCATCGAAGAGTCAAGTGATAGCAGTGAAGATGCAAAGGAAAGAACACGCCACAATTGGACGGTAGAGGAAAATGAGCGATAGTTAACGCTTGGTTACACTACTACTACAATTTTGTCAAAGGCATGGATAAGAAGTTAGAATATTACTAGAAATATATAGCTGTACTTTTCAACAACAATGCACCAAATTATGCGCACAAGAGGACAATCAAGCAATTGAAGACACATTTTGGTGATTTGAAGAGAGATCACAAAGTTTTGTGGGGTATATGGTCGAGTCAAAGGCGGATGGAGAAGTGGGGAATTAGATGAAATGATCATGGAGAAAGCCCATTTGATGTAAAAAAAAAAGAAAACAAGAATAGACCTTTCACCTTGGAGTACTTGTGGAGAGTAGTTAAGGACCTACCTAAATGGCGTAGCCTCATCAAAAAGGAAGCAAAAATAATAAGAAGATAAAGATTTTGACATCTGGAGCTTACACTTCTACATCCAAACAAGATACCGAGGAAATCAAAAGCAAAGAGAAGCATCATGAGGGACAGAAGGCAGCAAAGGAAAGGCTAAAAGGGAAAGGAAAAGGGACCCACAAGCTAGTCAGGACATGATCTTGTACCATGAAGCAATGTCAATGAAAGTAGCAACAATGATAAGCAAGAGAAATCAAATGGAAAGAAATCCAAGGATTGCTAGCCTTTGTAACTGGATTGGGATAGATTCGAAATGGGAGAAAGTGGTGACGGAAAAGGATTTTCCCAAGCGTCGTGGGAGAAGTCACAGGAAGGGGAAGGAAGGCTATCTTTATTCGATGTGGGGCCTCTGGTACTACCTTCTCCAGAGAGTTTTTTATTATTTAATCCTTTTTTAATTAATATTTTAAAAAACGCACCAAACTATATTTACAGAATCTAGACCGTTTTAGTCACGCCAATCGTAGTGGCGCGACTCTTAAAGGAATCACGCCACATGGATCGGCACGACTGGGTCCACGTTAGCCGCGAAAACCCAGCTGGAGTCCACGCAAGTCGAGCCAATTGGGGTGGCGCGACTGGAGTCACGCCGATCTCTTTGGCGTGACTCCAGTGCATAACAGTCGGCTGCCAGCCCCGCGCGGTTCTTCCTCCTCCATTCTTCTTCCTCACCCACACCGCGTTCTTCTTTCTCTCTTCGTCTCCACGACTTCACCTCTAAAATGCTGCCCGGATCAAGCCTCCTCCTTCCTCAAACTTCAAGAAAGAGTCAAGTGAAGGTACCTCTTTTATTTTCTCCGCGTAGATTGTTTTTCACGAATGTTTTGTTAGGGTTTGGAGTAGTTAGGGTTTAGTGGAATATATGTAATTTTTGTTACAAGTAGAAGAAATTTACTTGTTTTGGGTATCATTTGTATTAAGATGTGTCATTTTGAATTATTTGTTTAGGGTAAGTGGGGTTATTTGTATCTGAAGTAGCCGAAGAAAGATTACGGTTCTCCAAGGTCGGCGGATGGTGAAGTGCCTCCACCGCTTCCCGTTCTGAGGTGTGAATGTATTTATGTTGCTGAGGTGATTCAATCCAGACATCCAACAACAGCAGCACGTGCATATTATACGTGCCCTAACAAAGGCTATGTAAGATTATTGTATTCATTAATGAAGGATTACATTAAAGTATGAAGAAATACATATGAGTAACAATGATTTTATAGGGTCATTGGAGTAGTAGCAAATTCTTCCAATGGATTGATGGTCCAGAGATGGTTGATGAGAGAATTCTACTATTTTCACATGACCCATACGAGACGGTCTAGTACGAAGCTTTCGAGCGATGGTTACCTCGACCACCAAATCCTCCTCCTATGACAGATGAGGAGAAGGCGGAAGCATCAAGAAGACGTATTCACAATCCACAGTTGTGCAATTATGGTCATCGGGCCGAGCTAGAAAGGCTGCCTGCTGGTTTAACATACACTCTATTTTTTCGTTGTACTAAAAAGTTCATGGTTATTAAAGTTAGATGTGGAGTAATGTTTGTGGTAATTCGTGACATTGCTTAATATTAACAAGTACCATGTCATCATGCAGGATTGTGGGTGAATGTGTGACTTACAGGAGTGGATATATGGTCCAAAATCTCACTTTCCAGAACCTGAAGATTGGCTGGATTTGAGTAACAATTTACACTCGCTATGCAATGAGATGCCTGAGGTTTTGTGTCAATGCGGTGTGCGTGCAAGAGAAAGAGTTGTTCTTTCAGAGCTAGCATTTGGATGGTACTGTGGCAACAAAGTAGGTGATGATGATGCATGGGTAATATACTGATTTTGCGATATTTGTTTGCATTTTTCATGCTCATTTTCACTTCAGTGCGATTTGAAATACAACTTGTATTTTATTATGTAGCACACTCGGAGGTGCAACTGGGGGGAATGAAGGGATCAGGGTGAATTTTACGCGCAGCTGAAATTGTATAATCCTAAACAAAGGGAAGAGGTTTTGAGAAGCAGAAGAAAAGAGAATAGGTATGAACATTTGACATTTCCCCCAGGATAGGTCACTGAAACAATCCAGAGAGAGTTTGGACTTGATAAAAGAAAGGATAAGCAAGATGCCTATTAGATTGCATTGAAGTATTGGAGGGAGAATCGAGAGAAGTATCCTCCTAAGGAGGCATGGAATCATTTGTCCCCGCCATGGCATATAACATTTGCTACGGCTTTAGATTGTATGTCATGCTGTAAAGAAATGATGGAGAAGCTAACCGATCCAGTGTACTAAGAGGAGTGTCGTCAGAAGGAGTTAGAAGCTCAAAGGGCGAGAGAAAAAGCTTATTATGAGGCTAGACTGAAGGACCCACATTCTTAGAAATCATATTTTACTAGGTTGGAGGAGAGCAAATAAAAGAGAAGGCTAGAGGAAGAAGAAGAGGCAAGAGAGCAGAAAAAGAGGAGACAGGAAGAAGAGGAGAGAAACAAAAAGTTGCAATTTGATGTGGATGTGATAAAAGAAATGGTGGCCCGCCTTGACAAAGGCAAAAGTATCATGAACCCACGTGACAATGAAGATGACTAACTATCCTTTCTTTGTTTTAATTAATGTTAACAATGATGTATAAACTTATTTTTATTGTTGTTGTTGGCGCGATGGACATGTAGTACTTATTATTGTGGTTCTTTTTATGTCTTGTTCTAATGATGTAGTACTACTAGCGTATGAACAATGTTACTAATTTGATGTTGTGCTATTACCATGTAACGTACACTATGTTAGGCTTTTAATCACGTACCTACATTGATGTGACATGTCGTACCCATCAATGTGACCTGTCATATTGATCTCTGCAGCAGCTCAGGAATCTAATGCAAAAGAAATCAGTGCCAGTTGTAATAGACACGTCAATGTCACAGAGCATCAATAATAGTCTTCTGCAAAAGTTGGAGCATCCCATGTGAGGTGCAGAATCCCGCAGACATGGACTTAGTCCATGCACCCTTGCTTTTGTGCCTATAAAATGGAGTTGGAGTGAACGATTATCATATCACAGATCACAATGGCATACAACACAAATCGGAGGCTAGAAATCCCACCATAGGAGGATCGGCCATTCTGTGAATGTGGAGAGCGAGCTAAACTTTTCATATACCATGGTCGTAGGTATTTTCATTGTTTGGAATTGAAACCTAATTATCAGGTAACGATAGTACCTCATTCAACTACTTATGTTTATGCAATCGTATGATTATAGTTTGTTATGTTACTAAATTTGAACTGTTTGTATTTCGTATATACATGCCATGTGAGTTTGAAGAATAGTTAGACAACAGTCCTGAGCCAAACAATCTTGCATATATCACACAAATAGAAAGTGACGCTGAGTACTATACGCATATGCAAGAGCATGAAAGGATGCAACGCGCGCTACTTGATACCCAACAACAACTACGTGAAAGAGAGATAGGACTGAAGATGCGACATGATGAAATAGTTAGACATCGCTGTGCCTGTATAAGAAGACATTTTTCTGGTGCAGATTACAATGGAACATAGTTTATCATTGGTATGATGTATTACGTAGTCTATGTATGCTATGTATTCCCATGTACCAGTAACTAATGAATAAAACGACCGTACCCTCTCGCACCATATTCATTGAACTACATCTTACTTTGTTGTTTATGAATATTGTAAACTAATAGACGTGCACGAAAAGATAACGTACAAATGCACGCATGCGTAAACAGTGTAGATTAGCTGTGTAAACATTGAAGATTCCTGTGTCACTTTATTTGACATGACTACACGTCCTTAGTGAATCAAAGCAGTTCGAACTACAGACCATGACGGCTATAAAACCTACCTCCTCTCCCCGCATTCTATACTCCACCCAGATTCAACAATAAGCAACCATGAGGAGTAGAGGTCATGGTAGAAGAGCCGCTGTTAGGCTACCACCAGTGAGATACGATGAGAGTTACGATCCATCTTGGTACGAGCAACATATTTTCAAGTTTCCAATTCAAACATGGAGAGATTTTGGTATGAAAAATTCATTACGTCCATATTAAAGTCGTAAGAAAGAGTGGCCTAAATACACACATGGGCTGAAATGCGTTGTACAAATGAAGGTGGAAGGTGACAGATCTGGTCGTTGCTTCTTTCGGTGCACTAAGAGAGAGGTTAGTATGCCGTTACCTATTTTCTTTCTTTGTCGTTGTTTATGTTACAGGTAATTCGTAATATTTATTTCATTATTTAGTGGTACTACAATGAAGAAAACTGTGGCTGGACTTGATGGATTGAACCAGCTCCTATTTCTGCGACCAAAGCATACATCAAGTTTCTTGAACAACAGATTAAGCATTTGTACGAGGAGTTACGTGACTTGCAAAGACGTGTTGGTGATTCCTGCGACATTATAAGCATCGTTGATGATGATCCTACAATGTGCGATGATCTGTTTTGCAAGTGCCCTCACCACAAGTCTGGACCTGCGAATCCACCACCGCCACCGCCAACAAACTATGCGCAGTGCATGTACTATGCGTCTGGATCGTCTTCTCAGTTCTAGTAGAATCATCGTTATTGTGGGATGTAATCCTAAGTGTATGACTGTTCTATGTCGTTGTTCTCTTAGTTTCTAATTCTGTTGCGTATGACTGTACCCTACCGTGTCCTATTCTATGTAGTCCTATGTGTATGACGGTACCATTGTAGTATGTATTTGTATGTCACATCATTTATTTTTTGAATGTCACTATGTCGTATGATCGTAACATTTCATTGTTGAAAAAAACCAAGATATGGACAAAATATTTTTATAATTTCTAATTTTTTTAATTAGTCAGGCCATCGTAAGCCTTTACTAATAGCGCCATGGGTTCCCTGCTTCCAGGGCGTGGCATGAAAATTTTTCGCCATCGAGTCACACCACTTGGACCGGCGTGACTAGTCGCGCCACGGACGACAAAATTCCAGTGAGTTCTAAAACTTTTTGGCATGACTAGTCGCGCCACGGGCTCGACGATTACAGAGAGTTCCTGGAATTTTTTTACCCAGACGAGTCGCGCCAGGTCGCGCCCCGGGCGCGACGATTCCAGAGAGCGCCAGGGCTGGTGCCAGCCAAGTCGTGCCAGATGGATTGCCACAGACTCTTGCTTCAGTCACGTCAGGTAGAATGGCGTGATTCTCGTATGCGCACAGAATTGAATTGTGAACTCCACTGATTTTGTGAGAACACACAGAGTTGAAACTAGTACCACATACAATAAATTCAGCAGAAACACATAGTTCAACATTTATAAAAGCAACAAGTTCATAAGTACATAGATCAACATAGTTCCACACGTTTAACATAGTTTTACAAGTTCATACAACAAAATACACGTAGTTCAACATCCATAGTTCGTAGCATAAACAAAGCAAGAGACGCCGTTCTCACAATACACATCGTTCAACATCCATAGTTAATCAACTTAAATGCTTCAAGTACCAGGTGTGAACGGTCTCTTCCTCTTTCTCTGGCGGCCTGGATTAGCGGGAAGCACATTTCCACTGTCAATGTCCCTTCTACGTCCGACTGGGCAACGGCGAGAGCTGGCGTGGCATGCTGACTTCCCTGTGGTGCATCATAGAGTTGCGATGACCCAATAATGTTCTGCGTTTCGTAGTTTTATTGGATAAAGCAATACAACATAATAAAAGGATACGAAATGAAGTACAGAACCTGAGCCTGATTTGGCTGATCATCAGTGCTGTCATCGCTATCCTCGTCATCGGATTGCTCACGTGCACGAGTTGAGGACGATGGCATAAGAGTGCAAGAGCTGGAGGCTTCTCCGTACAATGGTGCGGGCGGATGGACATCACATGCGATGATACAGTTGACCTTAAGTGCAAGTCGATGGCAGCTCTTACGCACCCTCTGTATACGTTGCATGTAAATACTTGCATTGATGAAAACATAAAAGATGTGGATTTTGAAGACAAGAAATGTACCGCGGCAAAGGTTATAGGGCTCCTTCAGCGTGCTGCGAACCTCGTGGATAGCGCAATGCTTCTTCAGCTTCATTAGCGAGACGACTAAATTGCACAGCCTATGCAATGTAAAAGAAAGCGTATGATAGGAGTGCATGGACGTCGATGGGACATACCGTATAGTCCTCCAATGGCACCCTCTCAGGTTGTGTTCCGTGTTGCGTCATCGTAGTCGTCAACAATCTCGTCATCTTCATCCGAATCTGGTAAATTCGCAATATGGCCTTAAGTCAAAGATGGAACCATACGAGGTAGTCTCTGAATGGTCCGAGACGGTGCCGAGGGCCATCCAAGTAGTGTCCTTTGGTCGTGGCGTTGGTTCCATAAGATAATATATGGTTCGTGCTTGGCTGCCCAATCATATGCACCCTTCTGCTTCCTCCTGTCAACTCTGTTATGTTGTATGTTAGTATCAATGTAGTAGTAGAAAGACAACAATGAAAGGTAGTACAAGAGGTTACTTGTGTAAATTTTGGTTTGTGCTTGGATGCGTGACATCAGCTTCCTGCAAGCTCCCAAACTGCCTAATGACGCGTCGGGGCAAGTGCCACTCAACGACATAGAAAAATATGAGTGGAACCTCACACCTCCAATAGTCAGCGTCACGTCTACACATGTCCGAGAGGCCCAATTCAAGAACTTCTTCGCGCTCATACGGCATCCAAGTGACCTGCAAAATAACAATATCCATAAATACACATGTACAAAATACATACTACCTCTGTCCCTAAATATAAGCATTTCTGGATTTAGGCAAAGTCAAACTTCTTTAACTTTGACCATTAATAATATAAAATTAATGATATTTTATTATATATAAATCATATTACTAGATTTTTCATAAAACATACTTTCACAATATGAAATTTTTTATATTAGAAATTATTTAAATTTATAGATATTATTAGTCAAAGTTGATAGAGTTTGACTTTGACTAAACTCAGAAATGCTTATATTTAGGGATAGAGGAAGTACTATATACAAAAAATAATCACAGAACAAACATACTTGATTCTGAGTTAGCACATCAAGCTCGTTTGTGTATCCTAGATACCATCTTTAAGCATTGCCGGTGACATTAATGCAGTTCTTCCACAGGAAAGCAACTGTAGAACTAAACCCTTCATCTTCGTGACTCCAAACCTGTTAAATTTGATAACACACTTGTCTTCAAATATCCAACAATTAGAGAAGCATGTATGTATTTAAAAGTCAAGTCGTAGTACAAACCTCGTTAGGTCCTCGCTGCGGCCTGCCAACAGGAAAGTGCTCCCACATACATACTTGAAGGAGATAAGCACAACCTCCAAGATTGGCATTTTCTCCACTCCTCAAGCAAGCAACACAAAGCTGTTTATAGAGCCAAGCAAGTCTAGCAGATCCCCAGCTGTACGCACTTATGTCCTCCCATGGCTGGCTCAAAATAGGTAAAAACATCCACGATATAGTGTTCCCCCTAGCATCGGGGAACAGGTAACTACCTAACAAGTGCCATAACCAAGCTCTAGCATGACACTCTATGACAATCTCAGGGAGCTCACCATCGGGCAAAGCACCAAAGTTCTGTCAGAACCAATGCGAACTGACTCCGGATGTCTTGGAGTCTCTTGCATCTTGTACCGGATCCGGGGGCCCCATTCTAGTAGGATGCTCAGCTTGCCCACGTCACCCCTGCGGTTGCACCCAACCACACACTACTGCTCCGTCAATGGGTAGCCCAAGTATCATAGCAACATCCATCAAAGTGATGGTGAGCTCCCTACATGGCAAGTGGAAAGTGTGGGTCTCCGGTCGCCATCAATCTACCAATGATGTCAATGTAGGGACATCCATTGTTGGTAACCCCACATTTTGACGATACGAGCAAGTGGCAATGTGAGCACGAAGCGGACTGTGGGTGTGGGCACGAAGCGGTCGTAGAGACTGGACAATCAAATGTGAACAATGTTCATCAACCAGGAGGTGGGCTCGATGCTTCATGTCATAATTCAAGTCAAGGAGCGGGAAGACCGGGTGGGGCGCCATGTGCCTGCAAAGCGAAATAGTTAGTGAGTACGAAGAAAAAAATAATACGTGAAGAGAAACTAGAAAGCATGCAATGCATTTTTTTATACCTGCGAGGAACTACTCCCCGCTGTTGTATTCCGTTGGCTTTTACTATGACGTTTCAGTTTGTTCTTTGGACCTAACTTATGCCTCTCCATTCGATGGCCGTCTTGATGGCATATAGAACAACGTTGGTGTACATGGTCCTCGTTAAAATCACCGCAAGCATAAGCATCAAGGCCATACCCTTCCATATCATTCATTTCATTTCGTAGTCATTTTTTTCTTTCGCCTACCCTTTTTGTTTTTACATAAGGAAACATCTGGAATGTCGTCAAGACCAGTGTACTCCGGCTATCTAGTCTTATCAAGACATGGTTCAAAGGTGGATTCCCATGTTTTGAGGCATGCTTGCTTCGAGTAGAATGGACTTAGATATGTACTACATTCACTGTCCACACCTCTAACTCGACATGCTGTGATGACATGTGAGCATAGGACATGCAACAATTGAGGTGTCCTACATGTGCATGTAACATTGTCCCCTATCTCCACCCTACATACATGACCTCCGGATCTTTCACCACCATTGTTTGTGTGAGAAACAGATCTAACTTCGTACATGAATTGTCTTGGGTTGAAAAGATGAGCTTCTTGTTTAGTTGATATAAGCCCTTGGGTATCCAAGTGTTTAACTATGTGGGCTCCCCATTTATCTCTAGCTTCAATGCCTCGTCGTGCCTTCAACCACCGGTTCACAAAATAGGAACTGCACTTCTGGAAAGTGAATTCTATAATAGCAGAAACTAGCAATCCTTGGATCCCTTTTCGCTTCTAACACATTCGTTGTCATTGAGCCATATCTAAATCCTCCATCATCATAAGCTATAGCCCATTTATGCTTTTCTGGCATTTCTTGATCTAACCATTCCTTTGCACTATTATTTAAAAGATTATGGCACTTTTCTAACCGTTTGTTAAATTGTCTCTCCTCCATAGCCTGCAAACGCTTTTAAGAGATTTGATAACCTCCTTGCTTTTTTGTCTTTTCCAAATGTTCGCAGCAAAGTGCCGCATGCACCACCTATGAACCAGTGGAAGGTATCTATGGAGTTCCTCTGAGGCAGCATTAAGCAGACCTTTATGCCTATTTAAAATCATGAATATCTACCTGTTTGACCTTATCACATGGCATCTTGTGTGTGTAACAAACCATGACCAACTCGAGTTGTTCTCACTCTCCGTGATGGCAAATGCTAGAGGAATCAGTTGGTCTTCGACATCAATGCCAACTGCTACCATTAATGTCCCCTTGTATTTACCGGTCAAAAAAGTGGCATCCACACTAATCACTGGCCGACAATTACTAAAGACCTCTGCACACTGAGGAAAGCACCAAAACACACAGCGGAGCACAGGTTTCATCATTCCCTCACTATCGGTACCTAGCATTCCTTGGGTATCTATGAAATATTTTGTTACAGGATTGTAATGAACAATTGCACTCAGAATTCTAGGTACAGTATTATAAGACTCTTTCCAATCTCCCTAAAGTTCGGCCATAGCGAACTGTTTTGCCCTCCATGCCTTGCCATACTTCACACGGTAATCGGTGAAACCATGTATAGCCTCAATAAGAGATGCAACAGTGATGTCGTAGTCAACCCATAACATTGGAGCAATGCAAAGTCCAAGGTACCTCGCCGTGCATTGTGAATGCACTTGCTTAATATGGGTTGTACCAAATGTGTGAGGTTGTTCACATTGGCCACATTCAACATCCACCATGCTTCTTTTGTATACGGGCCCAAACACTCCAAGGACATGTTGCATGCTGACACTTGATTCTGTACCTCTCTTTCTTGTTCGAGTTACACACATAGTAAAGTCTATGGTGTTGCACTGCATAGTCGTTGAAGAAATATTTGAGATCTTTCAGAGTCTCAAAAGTCATACCTTTATTGATGAAAGGGTTCTGAGTATCACTAAGTTGATCCCGTAACCTAAAGCCATTGTCCGTTATAGCATCCTCCGTCCTACTAAGGTCAGCAGGCATTGGCCCCTTAGGTAACCTTACATTTATATCTTCCAATGCACACAACTCATCTTCACTATATATTCTACTCCAATTTATTTCAACATCACCACCTATGTTCTCATGTTCAGCAGCTTGCGCTCCATCAAGATCACTAACATCCTCATCTTCGAAACCTACTTTGTTGTCATGAAAATCACCCCCTTCACTATCCGACGATGACTCCTCCAACCCTTCCGAATATGTTTCTTCTTGGAGTTCTCTTTCCTCTATGGCAAAAGTTCCTCATTAAAATCATTGTTAACAACCGTCCAATCATTCACCGGTGACATTGATGGGTTGTCCTCATTCTGCTTCAAACAAGGTTTCGCTGCAGTCAATACCTCAATTGGCTCCTCCTCCAAATACACATCTTCACATGCTAATGAAATATTACCAACCTCTTCCTCCTTCAAACAGTCCTTATAAAGGTTCCAATCATCTCCCGAAGCTAATTTCAACAAAATATAATGCGCTCTACCACCACTTCCCGCATCAAACTGACCACGAAACTTAAGACCACTATCCACTGCAACAATAGACTTCACTCTTGCCTCAACTTCACAAAACAAAGGTGGTTGTAACGACCGGGTTTTTCTTTACTTTTCGATAAGTCCCGATCTTCCGTGACCTTGCCAATCTCAGGAGATTGGCAAGCACAACATTACAAGCAATCAATCAAGAAACCAAAACAGAAGTATTAAACAAAAAACGAGAATAGAAAATAACAAGTCAAAGCAAATTATTAGAATAAAATCCTCCAAAGGGGTCCATCGGCACGCAGGCCGAAAACATCTCAGAGCAGATAGATCACTATCGAGAATCCAACAATACAAGCAGCGAAAGCATAAACATGGCAGCGGTAGCGAACCTCCTCCTCACAGGCTAGCTCGAGCGCAGGAGCGAACTTCACGGTTCGTCGAAGACGTAGTCAAAATCGAAACTGAGAGTATCCTCTGAAAACAACAAATTAGAAAGCTGTAAGTACGAATACTCAGCAAACCGCGTACTAACTAACAACAATGTATGCATGCAAATGGTTTCAAGGATAAAGGCATGGCTCAAGTGCTAAATGCAAGTTTAAAACATTTTATTTTATTTTAAAGATGAAAGAAAGCTTTATTTTAAAACTGTCAAATTTTATTATCTTGCCCCGCAAGGATCTCCGTTATCCCGGACGAGGGTTTATTTTAAATGTCGATGTAATCTCCACACCCGGCCACAGCTCAAAGGCCGGAGTTTAAAATATTTTGAAATAGAAGAGGAGGAGAGAAAACAAAACTACTCAACGAGAAGCACAACTCAGGGGTGTCCTTCCCAAAAAGACGTGGCAATACGCATTGACTATAACTCTGCAGAGGTTATGCACCTGAACCCACGAGAAGCATCATCGGGAACTACCGTCATAGTCCCGCGAACACACAAGACCTGTCCATAAGTTTTAACTGGCGTCATCCATCCTCCAGAATAGGGATCCTAAATGCCTACGCAATCGGGTCCTGGAGCTGTGAAGAGTCAACCACTGATCAGGTGGAGTATTTCAATCTTATATGGGGAGTCATAGCTTTACACCACACTAACACCACACCGCCAACTCACGAGTAAACAACCAGTCTCGACAAGCTTCAAGATCAAGCTACTGCCCATACAGGATAACGTGGTGTGCATGGTTATCAACTGAGCGTACAAGGCTCGAAGGACTCAGTCTTTAATTGTCAGGACAGGCACTCTCTTCAACCTCAATGTCAACAACTAACAAGTCTCACGGAAAGATCCCCACCCGGATCTTCTCGTTGTACCCGCAATAGGTACACCCACAGGGATTTACCAAAAGTCCCTCAGCTCCTCATACTCCATCCTGCTCCGGCTAAATAGTTATGTAAAGTTATTTGCAAAACTCACACATTTGAAAATGAGATAACTCGCCGCTTTATTAATTTGAAAATTTTGGAATATTACGGTGATTTTCCAAATGAAATCACTTCTTCGCACCTCTTAACCACTTCACCATTTTCATTCAAAATGCAATGATAGAACAAACGAACTATATAATCCATTCAACAAATACCACTCTAGTTTTTGAAAATTATCTATCATAAAACAAAAAATAAATACAAAATTAGTAAACATTGAAAAATAACACATGCACACTATCGTACCCGTTAATATCGTGGTGCAATATGATAATTTATCGATATAACATACCTCAAACAACCACATTCGTGCAAATCATCAACTAAAAATCTCCACATTTCATTGAACCCTACGTACCCCAAAACCTAATAAAACATGTATGAAAAACAAATCTACTCGGATAGAATGGGAGAGCTACCTTCAAGGACCAAATGCTTCAAGTTTGGAGAAGGGGGACGGCCGATCCTCACCGGATTGCAGAGGAGAAGGCGCGATAAGGAGAGAGAAGCGAGTGGGCGCGGGCGTGTGAGGAAGAAACTAAAGAGAAAGAAACCGTGCGGGGCTAGCGACCGCGTCATATACACTAAAGTCACGCCAAACAGATGGGCGTGACTCTAGTCGCGCTCGGCGTGACTCACGTGGCCTTCAGCTGGGATTCCTCGGCTAACGTGGCTCCAGTCGCGCCGATCTACGGGCACAATTTCTTCATGAGTCGCATCACTACGATTGGAGTGACTAAAACGGTCTAAATTCTGAAAATTTAGTTCGATGCGGATTTTTTTTAAAATATTAATTAAAAAAGGATTAAATAATAAAAAAACTCTTCTCAAGACCACACATCGTGGGATGTCCCATATCTACTCTCTCCCACTGTGGGACCCATATTTATTGACTAGTTGATCCAAATAAATTGTGGTTGCCCTAACTGAGGCTCTAGAACCCAGAGGTGAACTCAGGCTCTCCGTCGTCCCTTCCGACGATGAGTGGCCTATCAGAAAGAGTGCAGACGTGATATTTTGTTTATCGGTATGGGTCGTACCTGTGTTGATTAGCACAAAACTATTCATGTTCACCAGCTCGTGAGCTAAGTTCTCTCAATTCATCACATTTTCAAGAAAAAAAAGAGAAAATCTTATACTTTCCCCTTATTCAGTACTATCTAAAATTTTTAGATTTCTTATTCGCCAACGATGAAAATTTGCATCCCTTCCATGCCATTTTCTTTACATCATTAGAATATGATCATTGTTAGTCTCTAATTTGGATGGGTTTTTATCATAATGGCTGATTATGTAATAATATAGCCATACATACCAAAATATGATCTTGATCAGTCATCGAAATTAAACTAATATAATAAAATTAAAGTTGTTCAATCAGATAAAAAGGTTAGGTGTAACAATCAAATTATGTGCCCAAATCTTTATGGTTAGTCAATAACGGAGTATAATTGAAGTTGATATTAAAAAATAGGAGGGCCGAAGTGTAGCATCATTATATTTTCTCGCATATGTAAAGAAAATAGCATGGAAGGGGTGGCAAATTTAAAGCACAGGTGAATAAGGGAAATAAATTTTTTGAGTGGCAAATAAGGTAAAACTATAAACTTAAATAGTGAATATGGAATATGCTCAAAAGAAAAAGTAGGAGCGTGGCACTTGTCAGCTTGAATAAAAAGCTTGTCGGCGGCATCGATCACTCATCCCCAACCCTACACGAGGAACAAACCGTTGGCGAGCGGGCAATGCAATGTGACAAGTTCCACACGTTGACTATGGCTTTTGACTTATGTGATGGAGTATTTTTTATAGAGAAAATTTTTTATTTGTCCCAAAAAATTTATATCTTCCCTAATTTACCATCAAAACATTCCTCTTCTCTTATTTATCATCATTCTTAATTTCTCTTCCTTAATTTGACATTACATTTTTGAGTGACGAATAAGGAATTTGTCCACTCCTATAAGGAAAATAAATTTTTTGAGTAACGAATAAGCAAAAAATATAAATTTAAATAGTGAATAAGAAATTTGCTCAAAAGAAAAAACAGGAGTGTGGCACTCGTCCGCTTGAATAAAAAGCTCATTGGCATACGACAAGAATTTTGTTTATAGAGCAAATCCCTTATTCACTATTTAAATTTATATTTTTCGCTTATTTGAGTGGACAAATTCCTTATTCAAGCTTATTTGTGAAGAATTGTTTTTATAGAGCAAATTTACCTTATTTACCATCAAAACTTTCCTCTTTCCTTATTTACCATCATTTTTAATTTCTCCTTAATTTGAGATTACCATCATGTGCTAACAGATTTCTTGTAAAAAAGACCAAAACACTCCTCAAACTGAGGGAAGTAAAATTTTAACATTCTCTTAAACTTGTATGTGACTGCAGAGAATATATAAAAAAGATAATTTCAAAAATATATACTTCATATGACACAAAATAATTTCTTGTGACAAAATATATTTTGAAATATGTCTGGTTCATGTTGATGAATACTCCTATACGAGTAGAGGAGAGGAGAGAAGTAAAAAAAAAGCGCACAGAATCATTGCGTGGGCAGCAGCCAACCTGTCAATAACTCACTCGTCACTGCTCCTGTTCCTTTTTGTACCGTACGTGTTGCTCTGCAAGTTACGTTCCTGGGATCGGCCAACCATGCAAGCTGCTGGAGCACCATCCATGTGCACTCTCTTCTGTAAAGTAACGGATGAAAAGAGGGGGACGAACAGAATGCAGAATACGAAACACAACAGGTGCTCCCTCCGTTCTAAGGGCCATAGAGCTCTCAGGCAACTGATTTTTTGATTCACTTGTAGTGATTCAGATAGCTGAAAGTGATTATCTTTTGATTATCTAAAGATAAACTCTTAAAATCAAAATAGAGAATCACTTCACAAAATCAGAATAAGCTAATTTTTTCAACTCTCAGCCCTTAGTTCATTTCAAAGAATTACTTCAGAGAATCAGACAAGAATCACTTCTCCTGATAAACAGCTTTTGAGGAGAGCTTCTCTGATTATGCCCTAAAAATCAAGAGAGAGCTCTGCCAAAGGAGCCCTAAAATATAAGCATTTTTAAATTTAGTCAAAATCAAAATTTTATTACCTTAACCATTAATAATATATAACTAATAATATTTTTATCATATAAAATTATATTTTTTTGAATTTATCATAAAATAAACTTTCATAAAAATATATTTTTACATTAGAAATTATGCAATTTTCTAGATATTATAAGTAAAAGTTGACTTTATCTAAACTTAGAAATACTTATATTTTAAATCGAAAGTAGTATCATATTCAGAAACAATCTGTCATCTGTGCTGCAGCTCCGACACCCGTGCAAACTAAGCTTCACCCAATAATGGTTCCTGATGTGGCAAAGAGATACTACTAGTATTATTATATATGTGCTCGTAAGAATCTATATATAGTTACGTAAGAAAATATCCTAAATATAGAGGTATAGTACACCGTAACAAACTGAACTACGTACTAGTGCAGTGCAAGGATTCAACAAGCTAGATTAGCTAGTACAGAGGACACTTGCATGAATATCGATCAATCGCGAGATACTTAATTCTGAAGAATTCCTCGCTCACTAACCCAGTGGATAATTAACCAGCGCGGGCCAATCGGCGATATCCTATGTGCTCTAGATCCAGACAGCACGTGCTCTCCAACATATCCATCATTCATTTTTAGAGGCCTTCCATATTTTTTCAGCGAATAGTACTTCGTTGAACATATATACAGTATATTTTTATTCTCCTAAAGTCAGATTCGGATCGTGATCAATTCTATCCTGACGACCAGATCCTTATCGTTGTTTCCATCTAAATTCCTTTTTTTTTTAAAAAAAAATGGTGAAGTATACATTGTACTACTGTTTCAGCTACAAATTATGTTCAGCCAGCAGGCACATAACTGAGACTATCTGAAGAACAAATAAATAGTTTTGCGGCCATGCCAGTAAGAACATTAATTCAAACCATGGAATGCGCGCATCAGCTTTGAAATATGGATTTGTGCAACGAAACTGAAGTTCGAGGTACGTGCCAAACCAGTTCAAATATGTTCAGAGATGTCACGGACCACGGTCCTGCCTGTCCTGAGTGTTGTGCTACAGTCAGGGAACCAAAAACATTCAAAATCCACGTTAATTTCGTACCGAATAAATAGAAAACCCCACAGATATTGATTGCCCGTTTGCCTGATGAAATTGAATGAGGAATGCTCGCCTGCCTGCCTCGCTCCCGTCCTGGGCAACTGCACGCTGGCCCCTTCGTCTACAGGCAGCTAGCGCCTCCTCTCTGCCTGCTCCCCAAATGAAAACGTCCAGGCCTGAGACCTGCACATTTATACCAGCCTGACCGTGGTACGTAGTAGTCCAACACCACAACTGAAGCGGCCCTCCGTAACGAAATCCAATCATCTCCAGAGGAAACAGTACCGTGTCCTAGTTGCCATCGGATCATGTGCTCGAACGTTTGCTTATGGTGGTTAAAAAGCGTTCCATATAATTAAATTTGACGCGGATGAGCTGTGCCATGTGCGCCTCATAGTGAGGGTCACTGTTACAGTTACTTGTGTATGGGTAGTTCTAGTGGAGTTGTTGGTGGTATAGACTATAGATAACTGTGCGATAGGAAGGTCGATTTGATTTCTGAAGTGGCAATTACCATGTTGTTTAAGGGCTGTGGAGATTAGCGCCCTGAGCCCGGGCTGGAACCGATCACCGCCTCCTCATCGTCGTTTTGACCTGCGACAGCACAATCATGAGGGTGTACCCGCGGTAGAAATGAGGCGCGCTGGACGGCAGCAAGTAGAGGAGAGGAGAAAGGGATGAGCACGAACGCTTGGATGCAGCAGCGACGGGGAGGAAGTCGGTGCGGCGACGGTGATGGCGGATTGGTGGTGTATCGTCGGGGTCGCGACTGGGAGCGAGACGGAGATGGGGGCTGTATCAAGCTGATACAGGGTGGGGAGCTCCTGTTTCACTTTCCTATACTTCCGTATCCGATTACCATATATCCCTCCATTCACAAAATAATATGGACATCATTTTTTGAATGGAGAGAGTATACGGTAATCAGATATATTTTAACGGATTTTAGAATGGAGCTGGGTCGATACTGTCGTGCTGGGTCGGTGCTGGACCAGTGCTGAGTCTGAGTGAAACAAATTTTTTAAACCATTATTAAATAGAGATGCTTCGTGTTTTTCGGCCTAACGACCCGGTGCTGCAGGCCCCAGCACTCCGCCACTGCCTCTCCCCAAACTGAAGTAACGAAGCAGGGAGTGGAATACGTTACAAACGAGTGAACCAAACGCGTCCTCAGTGGCGAAGCAAGCTTAACAGACGGCCTCAATAGTTTACTTCAAACATCATACTCCTAAACAGCAGCAGTAAAATTATTGTTCAGTTCGTAGAGTTTTAGTGGCGGCAGGACGGCCATATTGGCTACCCCGCACTTTGACCATCACTAGCTAAGATTCGCCCCTGATGTCATCCTTATCATGAATCTCAATAAACTAAAGTAGCTTCGACTGCTCTTAGACTTCGTGTCTCGGTTTTGGCATCGAGATGTGCGTAACCATGAGAGGTCCATGACTCACCTTGGTTAACTCAGAAGGGCAGTAACGCCGAATTGGCACCACATATATATCATCCAAGATCTTTTTAGGCCTGTTTCATCGGGAATTTTTTTTATTTTCTGTATTTTTTTGTGAAATTAAATTAATTTTTATAAAATTTCTACGAGATCTCTGAAATTCTTGCGTTCCAAAATAGGACTTACAGAGAAAAAGCTTGCGCAGCATGCATAATACTCACTTAAAAATGGTTCTGTAAGAAACTGAGCAGGGCGTTTGTCCAGCTTCACAGTGCCACAGATCCAAATTATAACCTTTTTGAAAGATCAGCATCGCATTCAGCAACCATTCAGGTTCAGAGCAGAGCTCCGAAAATTCCATTGAGAAAGGCGCCGGCGGAACGGGCCACTGAATGCCGTGGATGGACACTGTCTCTGATTGCCGCCACAGCCACTGCAACGACGACTCTGCGAACAACGAACGAACCGTGAGCGCGCCATCGGATCGGAGCACGTGGTACGTGGACGATCCCCTGCTGTCCTGCCTGCTGGTCAGGCCTTAGTTATTACGGCCGTGATCCGCAGCGCCCCGCGCTGCGTCGCACGTGGCGCTGTGCCCGCTTGCTTGCCCCCCTGCCGCTGGCCGCTGGCCGCTGGCCTGTGCCGGTGTAATATATTCCGTTTCCCGGTGCCCTCCACGGCACTCCTCCCTCCGGTCGTCCACCCCAGCGTCGCAGCAGAAGCAGCTGGCACAACGGCACATGGTGGCGGTGCCGTGAGACGAGGCGACGCCAGCGGATCGGTACTACTCCCGTTGCTTTCTTGTTGCGCGTCTTATTCGCATTCGCAATGCCGGCAGCGCGAGATCCACAGGTTCCTCGTCAGTGAGAGCTTGCATTCCTGAAAGAAGATGGGCAAGGCGGGCAGGTGGCTCCGACACTTCCTGCCTGGCGGCAGGAGGGACAGGGGCAGCAAGGACAAGGACAAGCCCGCCGGGCATTTCGTTCCGGAGCCAGGCCAGGCGTCGGCGTTCACGACGACGCCGGCGTCGACACCCGGCGCGAAAGAGAAGCGGCGGTGGAGCTTCCGGCGCCCGGCGGCGTCGCCGGGCTCGGCGGGGAAGGAGAAGGACGGCCGCGTCGCGTACGGGTTCCTCGAGCCGCGGGTGGACCCGGATCAGCACGCCGTGGCCGTGGCCGCGGCCGCGGTGGCGATGGTGGCCAAGCAGGCCGCCGCGGCCGCGCTACGGATGTCGGCGTCCGCCGCGCCGGGGTCCAAGCGCGTCGTCGTCGGCATCGAGGACGCCGCCGCGATCAAGATCCAGTCCGTCTTCAGGTCTTACCTGGTGAGCGTCGTCATCCGTTGACCGGCCCTCAGTGATCGGTTCTTGTTTTCCGTGTGGTGGGTGACGTGTGTGAGTGTGTGACTGACACCACGATCTGTCTCTCTGTCCTGACCGAAGGCGAGGAAGGCGCTGTGCGCGCTGCGCGGGCTCGTCAAGCTGCAGGCGCTGGTGCGCGGCCACCTCGTGCGGCGGCAGGCCAGCCACACCCTGCGCTGCATGCAGGCGCTCGTCGCAGCGCAGAACCGGGCGCGGGTGGCGCGCCTCCGGATGCTCGAGGACGAGAAGCCCGTCCGGACGCCGCGGACCACGCCGACACGGCGCTCGCCGCATCACCCGCGTTTCCGGCACCATCAGCAGCAGGTAATACGCGACGAGTGATGTTGTACC
>BCLG01001189.1:54911-68997 GCA_001602295.1 Zoysia matrella | reverse complement strand
CAGGACAGCGAGTGCGGGTCGACCAGCACCGTGATGACCGCCGCCACCACGACCTACTGCTGGTCGATGGCCACGGACCACGCCGGCATGGCGTGATCGACTCACCTGGCCACTGACGCTGCTGCTGGAGCTGGACCAAGACTGAACTTCGCGGGACATTACTAGTAGTTAACGGTAGCAGAAGCTGGGCTCCAACTCTGCAGATCTCTGAAAAACTGTCCGTGCGAGTGATGTTTCTAGAATTTGATGATGACAACCTTTTTTGATGTTTTTGTAGTGCGCTCGGTTGAGAGCGCGTAGAACCCTTTTTTTTTTTTAGGACTGTACTCTGTTTCTGTCGGCGTTCTAGTTTGGTCTTGCAACCTGTCAATTCCTGGCCGTTTTCGGACTCAACTGAAAAGGCTAAAAGCTGGAAGCTGCTGACTTGATGGGTTCTGTTTTGGAAAAATCTCTTGTTTTAGATAGAGTTGCGAGTCTCGTCAGCAAACAGGAGAAGTTTCAGTGCCCTGTTTGCTGACGAGTAGAGAAGATGGCAGGGGATCTGCATGTGGCGCTGTAAGCCTCCCATCATGATCTCGCTGTAGTCTCTACTGGTGAACATTGTTCCGGTTACAGTGGTATAGCCAAGAGATGCATCTCCTTGTGGCTTGAAGCTACTGTTAATTTGATCCGTAACGGGAAGCGGCTCTCCTCAGGCTCATCAGGAAGATGACACGTCACTGATGGGTGGGTCAGTAGTGAACACGGTTCAGGTTACAGTAGTAAGCAGATAATTGCACCCCCTTGTGACTTGATGCTGCTGCAAATTTTGATCCGTTACGGGAAGTGGCTCCCCTCACGCTCGTCGGGGGAATGACCCACCGCTGACGGGCGTTACTGGATCATGTTCCTCTGTGATGGTGGTGCATGCTCTTGTGACTTGAATAACGAAGATGTGGACCGTAGATGGCGCACCATGCGTCGCTTGTCGCTGAGATCATAGAATTTGACATTACACAATTTTTTTTTAAGCTCACAAATAAGTGTATCTCAAATTTATAGGGTACGAGATAGAAATGGATCCTATAAATCATTATGCTACAATTTTATTCTTCAACTTGTAATATACTCTTCAACTCACTTTTCTACGATAAAAATACAACATAACATATAACATATAAGTATGTATGTCGAACAATAAATATACAAATATATTTCATATATAACTATATTAACTTAATTAATCTATGCCCAAATTGTAATTCTTAAAATGAATTCAATTCCAACAATCCAAACAGGGCCTTATTCAAATTTTGTTTTCACCATTGGTTACATTTTGTAGGGTCACATTACCCAAAAGCCACATGCCTTTTTATGTGCCAGGTATTTAACAAAAAGGCTACAAGCCTAATGCACCAACTTGCACCCTTCCTCGCCACCAAATACACGTTTGACACCGACGACACAAATCAAACTCTGGCAAATTAATAATTCAAATCGAACTTTGTTCTAGAATTGAATTCACTTAGGAAGCAGAATGCAGCCGTCGGCGCCACAGTGCACCGGCGGGCGATGCTCGAAGGCTATGCACTCCTCGTGCGGGCGCTGGTATGGCCAGTGTGGAATGCAATTCATGCGGTCGTCGCGCAGGGGCACGTGGAGGCAGGACACCGGCTCGTCGCAGAAGTAGTTATCCGTGATGGTGAGGTTCTTGAGCTTCGGCAGCTCGCAGATGGTCTTCGGCACCACGCCGGACAGCATGTTATGCCCGACGTTGAGCACCTCCAGGCTCTCCATGTGGCCGATGCTCTCCGGCAGCTCCCCGGCGAGCTCGTTGCGGCTGAGGTCGAGAACCCTGAGCTTTCTCAGCTTGCCGATCTCCGGCGGGATGCAGGAGCTGATGCTGGTGTTGAGGAGGACGAGCTCCTCCAGCGTGTCGGCCATGTCGCCGATGCTCGGCGGCAGGCACCCGGCGAGCCGGGTGTTGGCGAGCACGATCACGGACGCCGTCGAGTTCGCGAGGCTCGCGGACGTCAGGGACACGTTGAACCGGTTGTTGTTCGCGAACAGCGCGTCGAGGCTGAGCTGCCGGCCGAACACGGCGTCGGGGAGCTGCCCGTCGAACCGGTTGAACCGGAGGTCCAGGTACTTGAGCGACGGCAGCGAGGTCAGGAACGACGGGAACGCGCCGTACAGCTGGTTGTTGCTGACGTCCAGCTCGAAGAGCAGCCGCATGTGCTGCATGGACGGCGGCAGCGTGCCGTGGAACCGGTTCGAGTTGAGGTGCAGCAGCGCCACGTCCGCGAGGAGCCCGAGGTGGTCGGGGAGCGTCCCTGCGATGCGGCCATGGTTCAGGTCCACGCCCGCGACCGTCAGCACGTGCGGGTCGTCCTGCGCCGCCGCGCAGAACACGCCCGTGTAGTTGCACACGTGGGGGCCGCACCAGTTCGCGGTCAGGTTCTTCGGGTCCTCGGTGATGGCGTGCTTCCACGCCTGCAGCGCCACGTACGCCGCGTCGAGGCGGTCGTTGAACGGCGAGAGGGGCAGCGTCGGCGTCGGCGTCGGCGTCGGCGCGGGGGAAGGAGCCGCCGGGAGCGGTTGGGTGAGGCATGGAACGACGAGGCAGAGGAGGAGGAGGACATGGTGCAGCTGCAGGGTTCTCTTGCTCCTTTGCCCTGACAGGGGTGCCATTTTGGCAGACTAATCAGAGGAGAGATCAGAGAGCGTAGCACTGTGGTACAGTCTGCGAATTAACTTCAAGGGGTTGTGTGTGTATATATTGGGCTGTGGTGGGGGGGTTGGAGGGAGCTACCGAGCTGGAGTAGATATGTTCATGCTTGGTCATGGACGATGTTGACAGGATAATCATACTGCTCATATTGTTTTTTCTGACTTGGTTAAGGTTTGTAAGTTGTTGGCGATATGTTTACATGAAATATTATATATTGTTTTTTCTGACTTAGTTAAGGTTTGTAAGTTGTTGGCGATATGTTTACATGAAATATTATAGAAAGAGCTGATCGTAATGTCCAAATTAACATGTTTATTTAACACACGACTTGCAGCATTGTCCTTCGGTTCATGAAAGAAGCTTATCAACTTCCGTGCATGAGACATACAGTATTTTCGAGCATGGCAGCATAAAGTGGGGATTAAGGTGAGAGGTCATATCGGCGTTCATCTCCGGTCTCCATCCGTGTCTTGTAGGACGAAAGAGATGGAAATTTTGGACGAAGTCGACGGTCTCCATTGCCATCCATTGCCATGATCATCGGCGCCATGTGATCGAGTCACAGAGGTTTAATTCGGCTACTTGACTCTCACAATTCAGATGGAGGATGCTTTGCAAGCACACCCGAATTAACTGTAAACAGAACTAACGTGTTCACAAATTCATTGATTCACTGTCCATGGATATTGTCAGGATACAGACATGGCAATTGGCAACGTCAGAGAATGAACCTGTTGCATGCTACTCGATTAAGCGCATCGTATTTGCTGGAAATCATCCGTCTTACCTGTCTCTTGCTTGCACATCTCTGGCCCTGCATCCAACGCAGCTTTAGTTTGTCAGTCACAAGTCTAGGTCAACCCCAATGCGGTAGGTGAGGACAATGGTAGCTGGTGAGTGGGATCGCATGGCGCTTAGCCCCGATGCGGTTTTAGGTCAATGTTTACCCCTTCCTTTTGCACCCCAATTGTTTATATATCCAAAGGTAGCTTAACCTTTGCTCTCGTCGCCGGCAGCTCGTTTACCAGGTATCAACAACACATGGGATTGTAACGAACGGCTTTGTGCATCCCTCCCGGGTTGTAGCGGTCGGAACCTTCATTCTATTATTGAAAAAAAACCAACACATGGGATTTCCTTTCATCGACAAAGTATCCACGATGAAACTTTCAACGCAAGTGGCAGAACTGCAGTTGATCAGCCTGAGCTTTCCGGAGCAAAGAAATTAACCGCTCGGCGAATTTCGGATCGAGCTGTTTGGTGCATGGTGACATCCAATGTCTCCCTCGAAACGTCGCCATATGCATATGATAGTTTCATTGTACCGACTCTATTTTTAAACTGTTGTTGTTACGACAACAACTTTAGTTCAAAGATCAATAGTTAGTCTTGGAACTAAGGGTCAAGAATTTGATCCTTTCTCGTCTGCAGGTTTATTAGAATTCAGAGCAAGCGACCTGATCCACACGCACGCATTGGTGTTGCGTGCTTTAGTTTGACTCGGGTTAGAGTGCCCCCCATGCATGCATTTTTGGTCATGCAGAGAACATATATGTAGCCCTCGTAGAAATAGTGTTAAAATAATATTTACTGAAGGGAAGAAGGACCGCACGTCTCTGGTCTGAAGGTAGCTGTGCAAGCATGCCGTGTCGTTGTTAGCTGCAGCTGAAGGCACGCCTGAAGATACAGTGATACACAAGGGACATCAGAATTCAGGAGGTTGATAGAACATGCCGGTGTTCTAACTATTGACACAATAAAATTTACGTCTTTGAAGAGGGATTCGGTGCGCTCTTTTTGTCCAGATGACTTAGTCTACGTGAGACTTAAGGGTTAACTTAGTTCGAGCCACCACAGGGGTGTATAAGTTGAAAACAGGGTTACAATGACGGAAGAGTCTATGCTCGAACAAGAACTCTATCACGTGTATGTGGGGTATGTGTACAGTAGCTTGAACTATCTGAACTTGTCGTCTCAGGTCCCTAGTGCTTCCATTATATAAGGGTCAGACCGAAGTTACAAGGCTTGAAGTTTACGAAACTGAGCGGCTCTCTGATAAGTAGGGTCGCGGTCGTCTGAGAAGTTTATTCTTTGGCACCCTCTGGTGCCAGATCATCTTGTCAGTGTTCTCCGTCTGTCCTTTTTCTAGTGCTGGAGGACAAAAGTTGCTTTACCGTTTGCTTTACTACCTGCTGAACTGCTTTACCTCTTGTCGAGTTGCTTTACCTACTGTTGTACAATGTCAAGAATCTATGTGCCTGTTAGGAGTTGGTGGTTGAGGCGGTGGCCAACCCACGAGGTAGGGCTCGTAAGAAGGTTTCCCAACTGTTGATCGGTCGAGTTTTGTCGGTCTCGATCCTGAAGTGGTCGGGTTATTGTATTTGGGCGGATCAGACCATCGGGAGCATGAAGATGTTTCGGGCAGTCCCGATCCTAAGGGGGTCGGGCATCTCTTTGCGTATTGACGTGATGATGTCTTTCGTGGGTTGTGAATTGAGCCATGGACTGTAGTTCATGGATGAGTTTTTTTATTTATAATGGGTCCGTAGATACTTGAGGTACATGATTGACAGAACTTGTGAGAAGTACTGGAACAATAAGTTCATAAATGAATCATTCTTACAGAAATTAAGCATATGAACATATTTGCATGCCTATTCAGTAAGCAGCGGTAGCGTTGATCGATGTCGGTCAGGTCATCAGTGCCTGAAAATCGCAAGGAAAAGAGATGGGAACACACGATGCTTCCTGCATCGTTAGGTCCCCAAGGATGATTTCAGAGTAGGCACCGGCAAGGTCGTTTACGAGATCAGCATCGAGTCCCGGGTCCTCTTGCCAACCAAATATGCAATGACTAAAACATGCATCAGCGCGTGTTGATCTGTTCTAGTGTTGACAGGGTAACTACAGAATACAGGAACGACAGACGTTAACGGATTTATTATTTAGATACGGAGAGCATTAAAGACTTAGCATATCAAGGGTTACAGCAACCTCTGTAATGTGTGGTCTGCACTTTACGTAAGTCTGTCATGCAATTTGGTTGTTGAAGGACTGATGAAGTCGTCGGAAGAAAACAAAATACAAATATACAAGCTACATCTTCGTCAGACTCTGTACAATCACGGCAGGCAACCGCTGAACAGTAAAATTATTGGTTAAAAAACGTGCAAAAACCAACAGTGACACACTGAATTTCCAATTATAATTTGCACAGAAGTGCACATAGGTGATGCCCTTCAAGACTCAATCAACTGCATGTGTTCTCTTTACAGATAAATTTTAATTTAGGATTCTACTTAGACCAACTGCAAGGCGTGATCACAAACTACAATCACAAATGTTAGCAATAACTTTACAAGCCAACAAGTCATAACAGAGGGTTATCATCCATGACTACCATTTGCAGTCCTTTATATCCACACTCATATACCTATAAACAACATGAGCAAACAGTGATTTATACAATAACGAAAGCTGAAAAGATTGGCCTTCCGTTGCGCCTTAAAAATGTAGCGGCGTGAAGGTGAGTTAGTCATCGGTGGTCTTCGCTCTCATGCAACCACAAGGCGAGCCTCGTTTCTGTCTGCGACTGTCCCGCCTTCGGCCATAGAGATACTCTACGAGCTGCACTTTCGACCGCCACTGCAAGGCTTTCGATGTCTTTCTGCTATTCTGCTCCTCTTCGTACTTCAGCAAAGCCTGCTGGACCTTCTGCATTTCAACCTCCAGCCTACCAATCTTTTCAGACATTTTCCTTGCGCGCTCCAAGATCTTGCGCTGGTGTCTGCTCCTCAAGTCAATGTTGTCCCCGTCAGGACCATCAGCGGATGTGAACTCCTCAGCCTTCTTGGACAGCTTACTGTTGGTATCGATCAACTGCATGATGGTATCCTCAGCTTCTCTAATTTGGTACCTGACGCTCTCGAGTTCTAGCTCTTCAGATCTTTCAGCATTTGCTTTAAGTTCTTGGAAGTTGGATTGGAGGGCATTGAGCCTTTGAGCATCAGAAGATAACCTTTCTACCACCTTGTTCTTCCACTCCTGGTGAGGCTCAGTGGTCAATGGTCTGGGTAGCTCTTGCTTGTCGATGCTGAGCTCTTTCACAACCATTAGATCAGAAGACACAGGTTTATTGTTGTCTCTGTCAAAAGACTCACATTGGGGCGGTCTTAAGTCATCAGTCATATGTCCATGACTTGGCCCAACAGTGTCTTGAACATTGATCGTTTTGTCATTCACTTGTGCTACACTTTTCTTTTCCTGACCAAATGGACTAGTTCTACTGCCTGAAGAAGTTTGGATGGGATAAAGTTGTATGTCTTTTAACATTTGCTCGTAATTCATTTCCATTATATCATCATCCAAAATCTCCTTGAGCTTCAGCACCTCAATCTGCTTCTTCGCTTCCTGTAAATTGGCACTGAAATCAAGCCTCTCTTGTTCAAGAAGGACACCAGTATCGGTGACCACCTTTTGGAGTGCTTTGATTGTTCCGTGCAACTTCTGAAGCTCCATGTTCTTCACAATCCTCGTTGCATTATCATCACCACCTGACCGCAAGGTGTTCTTTGAAGGTTGAGGCAACAATGCAATTTCCTAAACATAGAAACAAGAGTAATGAGTTCCAGAGAAAAAGGTAGATGTTGCACAAACTCCTAATTTAAGATTTCTCATGCATATTTTTAGAAATGCTAAAAATTCTACAACCAAAGTGTAATATCTGTTCTCTTAACATTTAACAAAGAAAAGGATCCACCACAAATTAGAAGTCGCTACACTAATCTGAGGGACAAAAGAAAGAAAAATGACCCCACCATTACTAATATGAAAAGATTAGCCCAAAATATCTTGACACATGTTTGCCATTACTGAAAAAATGAGCCCATAATACCCGTTAAACTACTAGCCACTTTAATTATAACTTAGGCAGTACCAAATTTCGGTACCACTCAAGTTATAAATTGTTGCCACTTGAAAACATAACAAGAATGGTAAAAATAATCTTAACAATACCCTTCTATTATTAACTATAGTTTGATTATTTATACTTGTCACACAAATGAGTACTGTGGTAAGGGGAAAATAGCTAAGTTACTGTGGTAAGTCATTGGTGAAGTGCTGACTAGAAGGACAATATAGTATTATTAGAGGTCAATCCTTAGATCTTGATTAAAACATGGATAAAGAGAATGAATACCTCCACTCCGGGCACATTTGATTGCAAGCAATCATTGGCAAGGGACAAGGATTGTTTTTCCAGGGTACTGACTTCAGTCTGCAATGATCCTAATACCGTGAAATCACCATTTAGATCCACCTTCAGTCTTCTGTTTTCAATCTCAACAGCATTTAGTTTTTCCTTGAGCTCATCCACATATGAGTTTCTTCGAGTGATTTCTTCCTTCAGCACTTCCTTCTGTACCATAGCGCTTATCTCAAAACTCTCACATGTTATGATGAGCTCGAGGACCTTCTCTTTGAACAGAGCTGCATTCATGATAGCCGTCTGCATATTAGTCAACAATTTTGCAATCTCTTCATCACAAGCCCTGATGTCGAACACAGTTCTCTCCTTGCTCCTAAGCATTTCCACTTCACTTTGTAACTTATGAACCTCCTCCAGTAGCATTTGGTTTTCCTGAGAGTCAGCATCACCAACTTCTTTGTGATGTTCTACCTCTAAATGATCTTTCCGTCTATGGCCTTTAGCTGCAGCAATTTGTACAGTATATCCATCATAAACACTCATGGTTCTACTGAGTTCTTTGCCAAGATAATTGTTCTCGATTTCTAAGTTTCCAAGCTTCCTGTTCATCATTTTGATCTCCTGATAAAGCTCACTGCCTGCTGTTTGCAGAAAGCCAAAATTACAGTGCAGAGACTTAAGTTGCAACGTCCTCTCTTCATGAAGGTTTCTAAAGATGACACTCAGGATATCTTTGCTGACTGCTTCAGTAACAAGATTACTGAATTCATGTTCAAACAACTTCTGTTTCTCGATGGAGTCATTTAGTTCAATTGATAGCAACGAGTTCGCTTGTAACAGCTTGGTGATCTCACTTTGCAATGACTGCCTAGACTCTTGCAGTTCTGACAGTCTTCCAATTAAGAATTTTGTCTCAGCCTTTAGTTCGTCAACTTTGTGGTTACGAACCTCCACCTCTTCCAAGAACTCATCGCTTATCTTCATGAGTTCCTCCTTTTCTCTCTGCAACTGGAGCAGTTCCTCGATCTTTGACAGTTGATCTTGCTTCAAGACGTTCCTCTCTGACCTCAAGTCAGCCACCTCTTGTCCAAAATGTTCCAGGAGTGTAACAACAAGTGATTTCTCAACAAGTTCATTCTGCTTCATATCCTGAGCATCAGATAACATATTCAGCAGGCAGCTGATCTCACTCACGATGAGCTGTACAATTATTTCAAGCTTCATTTGGTCTAAGGATTCATACTTACGATCCAAATGTAGTACTCTCACCATTGAATTAATCCCTTCCGTCAGTTTCTGATTATGCTGTGATAAGTTTTTCATTTCCTCCTCTTGGACCTTGCATGTTTCTTCCTTCTTTGTCAATTGTGCTGTGATGTCAGAATTAACTTGCACTATGTCATTCAAACACTGTTGCAAGACAAATATCTCTATCTGAGCTTTGACAATATTGAACTCCTCCTCTCTAAGCTGCAACTCTCTATTCCTGCCCTCCTCTAACAATAGGCTAATCTTCGTCTGTAGGGCATCAAACCGAGTATTGCTTGACTGTGCAAGAGATTCATGCTCCTTCCTCTCCAACCTGATCCGTTCCTGCAACTTGATCACTTCATCAAGCACCAAGTCCTTCTCCTTCTGTAGATCTGAGTGTCGCCTTTCTAGCTCTTTGTATTGTCTTTCCAAATTCAACAGAGTGACAGTGATTATGTCTACCTGAAATAACAATGTTATTATTAAGAAGGAAAAATTGTTTTTTCTATTTTGATGGACTGGAAAAAATAGTAATTTTAGACAGAATACCTGGCAAACAAGATTTCTCTTTTCAGATTGAAGTACAGAATTCTGATTGTGGAGTGCCTCTGAATATTCTTTCAGTTCTTTCAGCTTCCTCCTCAAACTTTCAAGCTCAGCATTAGCTCCCGATAATGAACTCTCCAAAAAAACATTTTTCCCCAATAGCACCTCCATGGTCTGGGAAATAGCCTCAATGTGTGCGGCAAGCACGGCTCGTTCAGACTTATGGGTGTGAATCTTGGCTTTGAGGTCCATACATGATTCTTCAAGTGCCACCTTGTTCTCTCTCAAACCCTCAAGCTCAGTGGTTGCAGAGGACAAAGACTGCTCTAAACGTGTGTTCGCCTCTGACATCCTCTCCAATTGTTTCAGGCTTTCAATATGCAGAACTTTAATGCTCTCGCGGTCGTTGATAATACTTTTCAGCTCAATGTTGCCGTCCCTCAGTTCTTGTGCAAGTGCCTGTAGCGATTCCACATTTGAGTTCACAGATTGTATTTGGTCCTTCATTGAAATGTGTTTACTCTCCAAGTCACTCTTATCCTCTTTAAGGTGAGAAAGCTCATTTTGAAGTGCCTTCTTTTCCTCCACATGGCGATAAACCTCTTCCTCAAGCCTCTGATGCACGTTCTTCATGGAAATCATCTCATTCTGCAACTGAATTATCACTGCTGAAGAAGAGTGACATCGATCGAGCAACTTTCGGTTCCCTTCAAGAACCTTTTCCAACTCTTGTTGAAGGGAAAGTTTGCTTGATTCAATGTCCTTTATCTTGCTTTGTTCACTCTGCTTCTCAAGAGCCCAATGCCTTAGTTTGTCTTGTACCACCAATAATTGCTTCTCCAAAGAGAGCTGTCCCATTTCTGCTTGCATACGCTTGAGATGTTCTTCTTCTGTAGAGATATTAAGCTTTTCCAACTCGGTTTTCTTCTCATTAAGCTCATCATGCTTCTGTTTCAACAAAACTTTCAGATTATCTAACTCCAAGTGTAAGTCCTGGTTAGCTCTTTCAAGCATAATGACATGATCATCAGATCTGTCGAAAGGCTGTAGCCCAGTTTGCATCTCCTCTTTCAGCCTGTTGAACTTTTCCTGGGTATGCAATATTTCAGACTTGAGGTTTTGTAATCTATCAGTCGATTGTTGGCATAATGAAACTGCAGCTTCCTTCTCTGCTTCTTGTTGTGCAAGTGATTCCTTGAGGCGAAGGATCTCACATTCAGATTTGTTGTTCTGTTCTAACATGGATTCAATTCTGTTTTTGAGATCTTGGTTTTCATTTGACAAGCTTGCGAGTTCTTTATGCAGCCTCTCACAATCTTGGTCATCTGCAAGAGCACATTTTGTTTACACAAATTTTATTTCCAACATTAATAATATTTTCAATTGCAAATATTTGTAGACTTACCTTTAGCATGCCTTTTGGAATCACTAGCATTGTTGAAAGAGAGGAAATATAGACTCATATCTGGATTCGCCATGTCAGTTTCAATGGAAGCAGTGTCAGTTGGGAGGTCATCATCCAAATCCATCAGAACCTGATCTGGAAATGCTTCAGCTATCTTTCGATGTGCCTGTCGGAGCTCCCCTGCTGCATGATCATACCTTTCTGCTAAAGCACGGTACGCACGGTACAACTCTTCAAGTAAGTTCATTAGCTCAGGTCGCCTTTTGTAGTACATTTCTGCTCTTTTTGCAAATGATTCAGCATCTTCTTCAATGATCCTGATCATCAGTTTGATTTTGCTATCCATATCTGTGTCCATCAAGAATTCAAGAAAGAATATTGTTGCTAGTTTTGAAAATGAAGAATCCGCTATATGCAGAGATGATACAAGCTCAAATGTTACTACCAATCAGTTCCTCAGCTAAATCCATTCATTAAAACTATGCAAGACAGGCAAGCAACATGCGATACCAAGTACTATAGCCAAGAGCAGTAGCCCTTATGTCTCAGTGAATTCTTATAAAATACTGGTAACAAATTGTACAATAATGCAGTGGGCAGTCATATTGTTAATCACAGTGGTCAGATAAGCAGCAATACATATGCCAGTATAAACATATTTTTTTACGTAGGAGCTATTTGTTCTGCCAAATTGCCATAACCACAAAGTGATTAGAGATGTGCAGCCTTGGTGCCAGAAACTGCAAAACACCAAATACTTTTCCTAGTTCAGAGTTTTAAATGCTTTAAATTAGAATTAATGTTTTTATTCTTTGAAGAAAAATATAAATCATAATGCTTTAAATTTTTTTAATTTGAAGTTTGTGTCTGTATCACCAAAATAGAAAATCTCAAGGATTAAGAGCACTTGAAATTTTGTCAATGACCCAATAAATTTTGAATTATGTCATGTTTGACTTAAGCTATTTGCCTGTCTAATGGTTCAGAATGGATTGCAATTTCCTAATAGAATACCACATAGGATTACTCGGTACCTAACTTTACTCCTGCGAATACTTGAAAGTAATTTACCTGAAAGATTTTCTTTTAGCCACTTTGAGTTCTTTGGGCAGATGTGACTGTCCCACCACCATGAGTATTTGCGCCTTATACTGTTTGGCGATGTTGTTGCCATTTTGCTAGCAAGCAAATGAGAAGAGATGTATTGAACTTCTGACAAAAAATAGTTTGATCCTTTGTAATTCCCCAAACAGTGAAAAGCAAATAGAGCAATAAGCAACCACAATCTACAACCAGTCAGTCACCTGCAATATAGTAAAATTCTTCAAATTCTGAATAAGCAGAAAATTAAATATTCTTAGCACGAAGAAATGAACGAATAAGTACATAAATTTCATCCTCTCTATCTCCCCCGTTTTCATATTCAGTTATATGCAATAAGCCATGGCTGAATATCAATACTCCAACTTTAGAGTTTCTTCTTAAACAGTAACCACTAATCATCCCAGGCGCCAGAATACACAGCAGTATGTTGTAGTTTCTTCTTCCTCACAGGTGTTCGCAGAGGAGACAACAAGAGAGAAGATGCGCGTGGGTGGGATCTCAGCAAATACTGAGATGAATTCTTATTATCTGTGGGCAGGGCGCCAGGCTGGGACACGTTCCCAGCCAGGACTAAACCAGGAAAGGTCATCTGATTCTGGTTGCCTTATTCCCCTAAGGGTGCTACCTTTATATACTAGGCTGGCACCTCCTAAATAGCAGATTACAACTGAATTGAAAACAGAAAAACAAACTAAGATAGATGAAACTAACTTAGGCCTGGCCGCCCTCCTCCTTATCTGCTACTTTCTTGGATCTCCTCTGGTAGGTGCGGCCCACAAAGGAGTCCACAACACAGTAACATCTAAATTTTTTCTATGATGAATCAGTGCTGATTAGAAACATGATTCTTTCATTGCCTCTACACCATGTCAATGCCGCCCCGGCCATTGTCAAGACATCTTTGAACTCCAAAAGCAATCATCTTATGAATGATCAATCAACAGAGATAGAGGAGACAAGGATTGGAAGAAAATAGAAATAAAAAGGAGACTAAAAATTTATTTAAAAAAATTAAAGAGAAGGAAGGCCATTCCAGAAGTTGATGAAATCCGGGGCTCAAAGGACCCTCACCAATTTCCGGAAGAACACCGCTTGATTTCTCTGAAAAAAAACAAAACAACAATAGATGGAGGTTGCTTGCTGCACTGGGAAGTGGAGCATCGAGCAGCAATAATAAAGGAATGAGAGGGAAAGGTTGGGCACTGACAAGAAAACCCAACAACCAAAAATAAATATAAGATGCCCCCAACCACTTACCAGCCTCCCAAACGCCCCCCACAAAATGCAGGTGGAATTCCAGACCAACAAGAAATAAGCCACATTAATTGCGGGATTAATTCATTTGTTGATCGAACCGGAAAGAGATAGGAGGAGCATCCTTTGATGAGCCTCCTAAACCACGAACTGGAGATTTATCACGAAACTGTGATCCTAAAAGCCAGCATGGGAAGAAAAGAAAGCCTCTGAATTCAGTTTGATGGATTTACCACGTGCAATCTCTGTAGATGTTCCAATTGGCCGAGGAAGCTACGAATACAGTAATGACGAGGAAAAAGGCCCCAAAAAGACCTGCAAAAGGGCAATATTGCAGCAGCAAGGGAAGGGGAACATCATCAGTGGACGTTGCAGCCGAAAACCATTAGCAGAGGAAGAGAAACATGAAAGAAAACTAAATAAAACGGCATACCACCGTGAACAAGATGGAGGGGAGACAATCTTGCAGTGAGACTGGACGCGGCAGCTGCAACCCGGGAGAGATCCAGCTGCTCCCCGTCCCAGCACTACGGCATCATCTCCCCACCCGCGCCGCCGACGAAGCTCACACCGCTACAACAGCAGCGCACTCAGTTCTACACACCGT
>BCLG01001189.1:30230-54811 GCA_001602295.1 Zoysia matrella | reverse complement strand
CGTTCACTCGTGTATTCAACCCCGGAAAGCAAGGACACACACAGCCCCGCAGGACTGGAAACCTGTAGCTCGATTGCTCCCGACGGGCGGAAAAGGATTGTCTTTTTGGTGCGCCGGAGGGAGGGAGGGAGGAGGAGCCGAGCCGCGCAGGGTTCCTCTTGGCTGGACTCGGTGCTGTGGTTGGCGCCGCGGTGGAGTGCAGGTGCAGCGCTGTTCGTAGTATTGTCCCTGCCTGTGAGTGTGGACGGGCGGCGCGGACGCGCTCTGCTTCCAGGTGGCGGTGACGGGGTTCGCATGTGCCGGGCTTGGAAAAATTTTGTGCCCGTGGAAATGCGAGACCGAATGATGGCGAAGGAAGATTCGATCTTTTTGGACCATTGTTCGTTCTGAGGCGTACTCCATCCTTTTTTTAATTATTGTCAATTAATTTTTAATTTTAGTTTTTATTATTTGTTTTATTAAAAAAATTAATAAGTATTATATATTTGTTATAATTTAATTTATTATTATAGCTATTTAAAATATAATTTAAAATTTTTTTATTTAAACTAATTTTTTAAGTAAGATAAATGGATAAAATTGAAGTTAGAAATTAACAGCTCCAGCCGCCGCGGGGGGGGGGGGGGGGGGGGGGGGGGGTGGTTGTTGGGGGGAACCAACGAACTCCTCGTGCATAGCAGATTGCAGCAATGATGAAGAAATTTTGCCAAAAATATTGGCATGGAGCAATGACGAGCCGCTGATCTCCATTGCTTCGCCTGTAATCCATGGCAACTGCCATATTTTAGCAGAGTACTAACAAAAAAATATTTTCTTACCACCTCCATTGTTTCTGAACCTGTAGTTTTTACCTCCTCTTCCATTGTTTCGTGGCATGCAGTAGCTGCGTTAAGACATGTCGGTGATTGCTGCAGCATCTCGGAGCAGAGAAATTGTTGCCTGTCCAAATCTGAGGCTCGCGCAGGTAGCAGTACTCATGGTACTCCTAATAACGATTTGGTTGGAAGGCCGATCTGCCATATGAAAACGGCTCGTCCTGCCATCTGAAATTAAACTCAAGTGCTGGTAATTTCTCCACAAATTCGGCGCGGAACGCAGGGGCGGGTGCGTTGTTCTTTCACAAATTTCTCCTCGTTCGTCGTCGATGTCGTTTTACTGAGAGCTGGGGCTCAGCGATCACCATGCAGTTGGTCTTCTGTAAAATTGATTTGCTTGGCTGACTCGCCGCTGTCGGCAAGCCTGTTGATACTTGAGCGAATTTGAAAAAGGTAAAAAAGAGCGATAAACGTCTCTGTCCCACTTGCTTTTCAGCTCCTAGCCATCGTGATTGTTCCATCGCCGGATTATCCTCCCTCCCTCCACCGACAGGTTTGCAGCACTGCAGCTGGTAGTAGTCCAGAGGGGAGAATTAGAAAACAGAGCGCTGGACTCATCTTTTTCTGATTGACGTAGTATAGAACACAATCGGGACGGTTGGTGGGTAATTAATCAAACGTTAGGTTGGCTAATACGATCCCTTATTTTGTCAATACGTAATTAAAAAACGGGAGAAAAAGGGAAACAGAATATGTTTATTTTTTATTTCTGAGTGGGCTGGCCTGGAAGAACTCTGTCATTTGTGGTCTGTATGTGCCGTCAGGGGGCATCAGATTCACCTAATTAATCTGCACTTGCATGATGGACAGGAAAAGCATGAGATGATGGAATCGTCAAAAAAAAAAAATTGATGCACGCATACGCGAAACTTTAATCCGGCCGCCGGTGCGAGTTACACGTAGTACTGAATAAACTCGCACATATGTACGGTTGCAATTCTGAATTCTGAATTCAGTGGGAGTAATTCTTTATAGTAGTATTTGTTAATAGGTAACAACTAATCAATACTCCCTCCGGTTTCATAAATCTTAACCTTTTAGATAAGATTTAGGTTCAACTTCGGAAATATAAATTACAAACAACTTTTAAATTTTTAAGTTTGAAAATAGGAAATTATATAATTAGATTTATTTTAAATAGTACTTTCATAATGATATACCTAAGTCACTTTTAAATAAAAACTACTATAAAAAATAAAAGTCAAAAACTAATATAAATTTGCGAGCAAGGAGTAGTTGCTATTGGCTGGGTTAAAACTAGCTAGTAAAATAATTGATTATTGGGAGCTACTCTAGCTAGGAGTAATTGATTTAGACCATTACCTGGACCTTTTCCAAACCTCTACGAATAATATTAAAGCTAGTAATATTTTTAGCAGTTTGAAACATGGCCTTTATCTCTCTGCAGTTTTCCTCTATTTTGATCAAATAGAAGTATTTTGATCATATAGGAGTATCGCTATTTTATTCACGCGTCGGAGCGGTCGCATGTATAGTCAACCGGAAGCTGACGACTGACGAGATTGCTTTAATTTGCTTGAGAGCTGAAGAACGACAACCGTTCTCTACTCCATTTCGGTACAGTGTCAAGGCCTCTTGCTGTTGCGTGTCTGATTAGTGATTATCAGCATCGTGAACAGCCGAAACAGCTCGACCTGCTTGACGTTTATATGTCGTGTTTCAGGAGCCATTTTTCAAACTGCTATTATCAGGAGCGCAAACTTTTCAGTAACTCGTGTTTAGATTCGATTACATTGCAAGCAAGAGAAGCCCGATCGCTTCCAGAAGAACACAAGCTACCCCGTCTGTTTGGCTACCACCTCGTAGCTGTCTTTGCCTTGGCTTCCCGGCTAATTCAGGTTCAGAAAAGGTGTTTGGGCGGGCTATGGCCGGCGCCTTTTGTTCCATCCCTGTCGCCGCACGCTCTGGCACTCGTCGTCCAGCGGCAGCTAACTGCCGGTTTGCTATAGCTGATCGATGACAGGTCCCAGCTCATCAGATGTTGCAGGAGTAGCTTCCTTCATGCGGTGTGCCACAATCGTCCCACAGGTGTTCAAGAATACGTTTTTGATATGAGAAATAAAATAATTTTGGGACTTTTCAGTTTTGAAAGAGGTTTCAAGAATGTGTACCGTTGTCTTGTTCAGAGAGTACTGAATGCCGCAGCCATTCTTTCTTTTACCATGCTGAAGAAAACTAACGTAGAGACACACCGCGGCGTCAGCAATGAGGCTCTTCCTTTCCAGCAGATCATCCACTGTTTTCTAGTATGTTTCTTTCGTATTGTGCTCCAAATCAATCATCTAGATATGCACCTTGCTGCTCTTAAGAACGAGAGGGTGTTGCCTATGCTTCACTTGCATTGTCCCACATCCATAGCCTGATTTAATACCTTAGAATATTTCCACTAGATGACAGTTGACACCGAGCCGGTTGGGTTAGTTATCTTCTGATTATATTGTTCAGCGCATCCGTCGCAGTTGGGACCTTAATCCCAAATTCAACGGAATATAATGTGCCTAGTACTTTATAATTGAGCGAACCTCTTTTTTACAACACCAATGATCCCTCTATGTGATTGCAAGGAGACAGAGGAAGAGAGCCGATTAAGGACAACAGACACTTGGAGAATGGACTAGAAAATTCTGGTGAAATGATTATTCATATGGCATGTCTAGAAAAAAAAAATGAGAATCTGGTGTAATCTGTTCTGATCAGTCAAGGTGCGAATTCAATCAAAACTTCATTTATCTTCCTATGATTGTTTCACCACTATGCTGAAAAATGAGTGTTTTTTTAAGAGAACTCATTTTACCTAAAGAGATTAATTTTGACGTATTTGAAAAGAGGATTCGAATCAAATCGTTGTTACAGAGTTGTTTAGGCACTGTTCAATTCAGTATAGGTGAGCAATCAGTGAGAGGATACTGGTGGATGCTTTAAGTTGGTGGTTGTCGGAGGGCTGGGTTAGTGGCGTCTGGTTTAGCAGCAGCTGCCCACACCCGATCCCACAAAGGCTAACTTTTTTTTTTTAAGATAAAAAATACCGGTTTTTACTTGAACAAAATCTACAACCCTGATTACACTAGGTGCTGACCTGCCCGCGCCACCTTGGCTTGCTTGTTCTTTCCTTGTAGCTGTCGCTATATCTGCAGCCGGTAACTCGTCACCGTTGGTCGGATGGTAATCGGTCCTAGCCCGTCTTCCATCAGTGAAAGCCCCGCAGCAGATGTGTCGACAGGGAAGGACAAAGGGCACGGCGATGTGTCTGCAGCAAGCGCACCGTGGAAACATTTCGCGTGCCGGATTTCAGTCAGTTCCTGATCGGTCGCTCGAGAGTAGGCCCGGCCCAGTTTTCATTTGGGCCTTCTTCTCCCTTGCCTTTTGTCCTCGGAAGCAGCCGCGGATTGCTGGAGGCTGGAGCAGAGTAGGTTGATGAGAAAATCGGGCTGAATAAAGGCCCGGAGTCCATCAATCACGGGCCTCCGGTTCCAGAGCAGGTTGATTAGCTCCTTCAGCCTCCGGGACCAGAGCAGGTTAATTACGAGAAATGCTTTACTTGTAAACAAATTTTACAAATTGTTTACAATAGTAAATACTATGAGCGGTGGACCAAACATATATAAGGCAAATTTTCTTTTGTGAGTAGTGGTTAAGTAGTTTGTAACTTCTCTCACTATATTTTACACCACTTAGCAATATATTTGACTAAGGCCCTATTTGTTTGAGATTATAATCAACTAGATTATATACTTTGGAGATTATAATTTTTAGAAGTAAATAAATAAGACAGCTTATTTATCAGATTATTATAATCTTAAGCTTGGATTATTATAATTTAATAAGCTGGTCATTAGGTGTTTATTTGAGATTATACTCTTCAAAAGACCTACTATCCCTGCCATGTTAGGAATAAGCTGAGTTGCCGAACAGACAAATATAGATTATAATCTAGATTGTAATTTCTAGATTATAATCAAAATTATAAAAAATTGAGATTATAATCTAGATCATATAATCTAGTAACGGAGAAACAAACAGGGCCTAATTGGGCTAGAATTATTATTTGGCCCACATGCCTAATGGGTCGGCTCGGCACAAATATTAAATTTCGGGGCTTGCCATGCGCTTATGCCTGAGCCCGTGTGCCGGGGTGGCATGACCCGTTAAGCACAGTGTGTCGGGCCAACCCGAAACTAAATGAGCCGTGCCATTTAGTGCCTAAGCTGGGCTGTGCCAGGCGGCCCGTTTGGCATTGTATAAAAGCAGGTGTGGATTTTTGGAGGCTGGAGCAGAGTAGGCTGATGAGAAAATCGGGCTGAATAAAGGCTCCGAGTCCATCAATCACGGGCCTCCATGGTAAGGAGTCGAGTGTCTGATCTTTCGGTGAGCTGATATTATCAATTTGTGGAGTCGACCCTCACAATTCGACTACAAACGAACAGGTCGTGTGCGCCTTAACAATCGCAGAACCAACTCTAAATGATTATTGACCTCGTCAGAATAGCAAGATCAACCTGATCACGAAGATCAATTCCTGCAAGCAATCAAACAACAAGCAAGAAGAATATAGCATACTGAAATCTCTCGAATGCTGGGTTCTTAAAAGCTGTCTAACCGGTGGTCGTTGGACACAACTGAAAATAAAAAAATTTGCACAAAAGTTAAACTATAACAAAAAAAAAACCCAAGTGTTCTGGGTGGAGGACGATCAAAGTGATTTTGGGGTCGTCCTCAAATCTTAGGACACGGCTCTAATGGGCTCAACTTGATACACGAGTCAATGGCTCAAGTTGAGCTGACACAGTGCCTTATGTATTAAAATGATGATTGGCGCGGACTTCGATATGATATAAAGGTGGGATTGGATCTATTTAAAAATAGGCTTCGTGAGCTTTTATATAAAGCCGTGGCTTTCGTTGCAAGTTTGTACTGTTTTGCAGTTCGAATCTACCGTATATAAATATTTTTATTAAAGTCCTTGTCAGAAGGTGTGATATCCACATCATCCTCTCCACTTGAATTAGAGTTGTTCTCGACTCAAATTTAGATTGCAAAACCATCATTTCATCGTATCCTCGTGAAATCATAAAAGGTGAAGACCACGGAATAGGTACGTGATCTCGTCATCCTCCTTCACTTGATTTGGAGTCGTTCTCGATTCAAGTTCAGATTGCAAGAGTGCCACTCCGTTATGCTCTATTGAAATCATGAAAGGTAATACGGAGATATGTATGTGATCTATCACTCCGGTTTCAGAGCAAGTTGATTAGCTCCTTCAGCCTCCGGGACCAAAGCAGGTTAATTAGGAGAAATGTTTCACTTACAAACAAATCTTACAACCTGTTTACAAATTATTACTATGAGAGGTTGATCAACATATATAAGACAATATTTTTTGTGTGAGTAGTGGTTTAGTATGTAAGATTTTTTTTGTAAGTGTAGCATTGCTCGTTAATTAGCAGGATGGTCGAGCTAAAGACCCGGCGTCCATTGATCGCAGCGTCTTAAACTAAACGGAGACTGCTTCCATCGCTAATCAACCTGCTTTGCTCCAGTGTCTTAAACTAAATGGAGGCTGCTTTCATCGCTAATCAGCCACAAATTGAAAGCAGCCCCCATTAGTACTTTAAGACGCTACGCGATCGAGCGCGCAGACGGATCTCCATGCAGTCAGCTACATATTTGAAGATTGAAAAGGACATCTCGTAGTTTAATTTCCTATATACTAGTTACTACTAATTGTTTCGCCTGCCTTTCGTCAATGAAATTAACAACGGATTTTTCTACGCTGCTGGAGTCCACTGAGCATTGAAATTATGGAGGCGAAGCTTCTGGTATTATTTTTCAAAACTAATTCTGGTATTATTGATCAAGTTCAGTCAAAACCAACATCTAGCTTGAAGCGTAACTTTGAATACTAGAGGTGTGTTAGGATGGTTGCCAATAAAAACATTATTAAAAATTGGCCCGCTAATGAAATTTGGTTCTCTAAAAAAATTAATTTAGCAAAAAAAAAGGTGTTAACAACGTTTTCCACAACAGACGCGGACGCAAACGAAGGTGAGCAAAGTGCCCGCCTGTGCGTAACACACAGGTGGCAGAAGCTTATTGTGTGCATGGACTCCAATATTTTTTGTTAAGGCTGTATTCAAGTGATAATTACTCATAAACATATTTCCAAATTATAATCAGTTTGTATCATTGTGTTTGTCACAATTAAATCTACAGAACTTACATGAATATGTTTTCTCTAACAAATCTGCCATATAAATGTTGACACCGAAAAGGGTCTCGGGCCAACACACCACTCGCACGTCTGTGTGCGGGAACGCCGACGCTTCTTCAACGGCGAATTTAGGCAGCACCTAGACAACCATGCCTCAGGAGTGACCTGTCGGAGGAGAATCGTGTTAGGGTTGATCAGAGATTGGTCAGGCCAGCCGGATCGCCTTCGTTCGTCGCTGGGACGAAGGAAAAAAACAAAACGAGGGTCGAGTGAGAGGATTAAGGTTTAAGAAGAACAAAATATAAGGGATAATGATAGGTTTGATTGGGATATCCTCAACCGGCCATAGACCTCTATTTTATAGAGGTGGGATGATCTTAGGCAACGGATCCCTCAAGTTAGGAAACAAATTGGAATTGATCTGCTGAAAACTTTTCTAAATCGACACCACTGAAGTGTCCGTTAAAGTGCCGGATACTCCGGTGACCGTAGTCTCCGGTGACATGCCAGAGGGTCCGTCCTATAAATCTGAGAACCTGAGAGGACTTGTTGGACAGTTCGACGTAGTGCCGGATACTCAGGTGAGCTGTATGCCCAAACCTGAGAGGGCTTATCGGATAGTCCAGCATGGTGCCGAACACTCTGGTGTTAGATAGTCCGGCATAGTGCCGGACACTTCGGTGGGCTAAGCCCCCAAACTCGAGAGGGCCTGTCAGATGATTCGGTACTATACCGGACACTCCGGCGAGACAGGTGCCCCAAACCCGAGAGGGCTAGCTGAACCCTTCGACAGTGTGCTGGAAACTCTAGTGACTCGATAATTTTTAGGTGTCAACATATGTTCCCCATTTTTTAGTGAAGTCATGCACCATAATACATTCTAGGCATCCAAAAACCTGTAAGAGCGATGGTCCTTCCGACTCATTGGTCATTGGTTTATTCTTAGCAACGATATTCTTCATATCGGCCGTTCTTCTCTCTTATGCTTCTTGCCATACACTTGAATGATACTTTTTCAAATATCGACCATTAAGGGCCCTAGGCAATGACTCTTCTCGTATATTTTCCAGCATGTACGCATTTCTGGCTTTGACTTTTACTACTCTATATAGCCCCTCCCAACTAGGAGACCATTTCCCAAACTTGTTGCTTCTTAAACCTACAGGTAGAGTAGTTTTTCAAACCAATTCGCCCACCTGAAAAGTTTTGACTTTTACTTTTTTGTTGTAGGCCCTAGCAACTCTCGCTTTATCTCTCTCAATTGCCTTCAAAGCACTCAATCTTTTATCGGTAACTTCATCAATGTTGGCTAAATTAAAGCACTATACTCATCGGTAGATAAATCATTTTGCTTGGCTAATCTTAGAGCTCTTAGATTTACTTCGACGGGTAAAATGGTCTCTTGTCCATATACAAGCTCGTAGGGTGTTACCTTGGTTGCCCCATGCCAAGATATCTGATGAGCTCACAAAGCTTCTGATAAAACTTCATGTCACCTCTTGGGGTGATCCTCTATATTTTTCTTAATGAGTTTGATCAACGTTTTATTATTAGACTCGGCCTGACCATTAATCTGAGTATAATATGGAGATGAATTGCGTAATCTAATTCCATCATATTCGGCAAACTCTTGAACATGACCATATATAAAAGAAGTACCCTAGTCATTAGTCAAAGTTTGCGGGATGCCGAATCTATGAATGATATGCTCGGTAAGGAACTCAATTACCTCTTTGTGTGTCATGTTCTTGAGAGCAACCGCTTTAGTGCACTTGGTGAAGTAATCCGTTGCCACTAACATGAAACGGTGTCCCTTCGAAGACGGAGGATGTATTTGCCCTATAAAATTCAATCTCCATCCTCGGAATGGGCATAGTTTTATGATAGGGTTCATCATGGTAGCAGGTGCCAATTGAATGTTGCCAAACCTTTGGCACTCTTCGCATCTTTTGTAGTAACGATAACAATCGGTAATCATGGTTGGTCAATAAAATCCAAAACCCCTTAACAACTATTTCATTTTTGGAGCTGATTGATGCGTACTACAAATACCCTCATGAACATCCCCCATAGCACTTTGGCTTCATCATTACTTAAATATTTCAAGAGCAAATCGTCTCCTGTTCGGTGGTATAAGTTAGCATCAATCAATGTATATTTGAAAGCTACATGTCGAACCTTCCTATCTACACTTTAGATTGGACTACAAATATATGAAATTATGGGAGACCTCCAATCAAGTGATTCAGCACTGTCACGATTTGACGTGTTAGTATCTGAATAGTCTAGTTCTAACACCTCAACCATCGGTTTCTTAATAATTGAAAATTTACCTGTGCTAACATTATAACCCGATGCTTGTTGTGCCAACTCATTGGCTTTACTGTTTTCTAGTCTAGACACATGATGTATATTGAACTCATTCATTCCTTTAATGATGTCTAGGCATTTGTCCAAAATAGCATTCAACGATTCGTCTAAACATTGAAAATTTCCAGCAACATGTTACACTACTAATAACGAATCGCTGAAAGCCTCTACTTGTTTAACCCCCATGGACTTTAACATCTCCAAGCCGAACAGCAATGCTTTATATTCGGCTTGGTTATTGGTGCAATCATACTCCAATCGGTTTAAGAATTCAAAGTGTGCATCATGTGGAGAAACCAATACTACACCAACACCTTGACTCTCTTTGCAAACCGATCCATCAAAATATAACTTTCAAGGGGCACATGTCACATAACCAACATCTAAATCAATCCGATGTTTAACAATAAAATTAGCAACAATTTGGCTTTTCATGGATTTCAATGATTCATAAGGCAAATCATACTCAATCAATGCATAAGCCTATTTATCAAGCCTAGCACTAGAAATCGGTCTATGCAACATATGTTTAATAACATTTGCTTGACAAACAACCACACAAATACTATATAGCAAATAGTGTCTCAACTTGATGCAAGCATGATACAAGAAAAAACATAATTTTTCGATAAAAGTGTACCTTTTTTTCACATCAACCAACTGTCGACTCGTATATGTGATCACATACTCTTTCCCTTCGGCTTCTAGTGTTAAAACAACACCAACCACATCATCTACTGTCGCTATGTAAAGATGAAAAGAAACTCTACCCTTGGGCGTCCTAAGAACCAGCAGCGAAGACAAGTACTCTTTGATCTTCTTAAAAGCTTATTGTTGTTTTGCCCCCCAAGTGAATTCGGCTTTATTTCTTAACCGAAGAATAGGAGTAAATGCATTGATTTTTCCCGACAAATTAGATATGAATCGCCTCAAGTAATTCATTTTTTCTAAGAAGCTTTACAACTCTCCCTCACGTTTCTAATTGCTTCTATCTTTTTAGAATCTACCTCTATACCTTTTTCATGTATTATGAAGCCTAAAAATTTTCCGATAGATACATCAAAAGCACATTTGAGTAGGTTCATTTTCAAACCGAAACGGCGCATTCGTTCCAAGGCGAGTTGTAAATCACCCATAAGAATCCAAAGCATCCGATTTGATCACCACATCATCTATATAAGCCTCTATGATGACACCAAGCAAATCATGAAAGATAAAGTTCATGGCTCTTTGATATGTGGCACCCGCATTCTTCAACCCAAAAGTCATGACAACCCACTTAAATAACCTTACAAAACCAGGACATTTAAAAATAGTTTTAGACATATCCTCTTCGGCCATAAAGATTTGATTGTATCTCACATTACCATCGAGAAAACTAATAACTCTATGGTCAAAAGCATCATTAATCAACATATCGGCTTTAAGCATAGGATATTCATCTTTAGGAGTGGCTCTATTTAAATTTCTGAACTCAATGCAAACTCTTATCTTACCAACGTTCTTCTTCTCCACCAGCATGATGTTGGATATCCACTCCGCATACTTGCAAAGTCTTATAAATTTCGCATTAAGTAATCGGTTAATTTTCTCTTTAATCTGATCATGCATATTTGAGTTAATCCTCTCATCGGTTGCTTAAAGGGCCTATAACTAGATTTTATTGAAAGCCGATGCTCAACTAGCACGCGGCTCAACCTGAGCATTTTATTATAAGACCATGCAAAACAGTCCACATATTCTTTTAATAAACCGATTAACTTCATCTTATAATTGGCTTTCAGATTTTTGTTTATAAAAGTCGGCCTAAGATTATCATCGCTACCGAGATTCACCTCCTCAAGAGGATAGGTCGATGTAAATTCTTGTCTTAACTTATCCATGTCCTCTATCGCTTCTACAGCTTCGCACATATCATTCGTGTTGGACCAATAGTGTTCCACTCTCTTTTGCAACCAATCAAGATTGGACTCCATTAAATCACATTATATAAATGAGCCGATTTTCCATCGGTTTTACATCAATGGGTATAAAACTATCTTTAGTTACGCTAAAAAAATTATAATCCGTCAAGTCTAAACCAGTCAATCACTTGACGGTATCATGTGGTAAAGAAGATGCTTCGGCCATAGCAACACAAGCTGATGCATCCGAATGAACAACTTCTACATCATCACCAACCCATTGTATCAAGAATTGATGTAATGTAGAAAGAACACATCTATTAGCGTGAATCCAATCATGCCCTAAGATAAAGCTATAACTACCGCGCACATCGGCGCCATCTACAAGCATGCAAGAAATCGGTGTGCCATTGATACGACCACTCACATAGAAGGGTTTCAAATGGTTCTCCGATTCCTCAGGCTTCTCAAAGATAACACTTTTCAACTCAAAGTCTAATTGTGCCATAACCTCTTCTTCCTCTACTAAAAAATAATCGGAAAGAGGCAAGCAAATGGTGTTGATGTTCATACCTTCTCAAGGCGGTGTAGGCTCGTAGTCTAAGAGGTCGTCGTCATCGAACTCGGACATGTCAATGTCCTCCGTGGGCGAAGGCACTGCAGTATGGCGTCGGGCAGTCTCGGTACCTTCAGAGTAGCCACCGCATTCTCAGTTGCTGGTGGAGTGGGAGCCTCGGGCTTCTTAACTCTCCACTTCTTACTTTGAGGAAGCATCGGCTTGATCTCGTTAATGACTTCGTCCCTCTTCTTCTCCGCCTCCTCCTCTCGAATCTTCCGGAGGCGCAGTATTTAAAGCTTTCTCTTTTGATTGTGGGTCAACTCAGACGGACACCACCTCAGTTGAGGTACTTAGAGCAGCTTTTGCTGCTGCTATCTTCATGATCAAGAGAAGCCATGTCGACCGGATCATCCAACGTGATCGGTCCTATGAAGACTACTCGATTTTAACATCGGTTGTGCCAATTTTTAAGACACCTTCGAATGCGCTCTCTTGATGAACAAAAGTGGAAAGTGCAGGTTCATTACTTTGTTTCAAGCACCACTCTTGTCTAGGTGCGGTGGCGGAGCTCCCTCCTTGTACTTGACCAGTCGAGACTCCAACCGATTCGAAATAGGGCCGGAGAGCCTTGTGAAGACATCTCCCCTCGGTCTGTTCCACCTCGAATGAAATGGTGGGTATGGCATCGGTGGAAGGGGCATCAGTGGCACGGGCATCTATGGTCTCATATATGGATACCACACCAAGAACGGCGGGCAAGGCATAGAAGAGAACCATGACGGCGGCACCCCGAACCCATGGGGAGGAAGACGAGGAGGTCCATGAACATCTGCGGTTTGCCTCATCTTCTTTCTAGGTGGGATGCCTCCTCTCCGTGGTGATCTTGGCAGCTTCATAGACCGATTGTTTAAATTGGTCTTTTGGTTCTTGTATTTGGCCATAAGACGGTCGAATGCGCTTTTGGACCCCATCTTACTGTCCGTGGCCTTGCTCTTGTACACTTTCCACTTGCCCACATCAGGGTTCTTCGGCTTATCATCCTGGGCTGTGGAATTTGTCCCTCGAGTCTCGAGCCATGGATGGTGACTTTAAAAGATTTTTGACCATCAGAGGACTTCTCGAGCACCACCTTCCTCGAGGCACCTTTCTCCCCCAGAGAAATAGGCATCTCTTTCACAATGATCACGTTCTTCTCCTTGGTTGTATCGGTTTGATGAAGCCGAATTAATATCTTGAAGTTGAGCTCTAGAGTATTGACGGAGAAAGGGTGCTTGTCGATCTGCATCTCCTTAAGACTCAATCGTCTCTCATTAAGGGCCGATTGGACCTGTCGACAAAAAATATTGCAATTATTAGTAGCATGAGAGTAAGAATTATGCCATTTACAATATGCTCTACGCTTAATCTTATCCGCCGGAGGTAAAGTGTATGCAATCTTAATGTATCTACCTTTGTGCAACTCATCAAATATTTTCTCGCATTTAGCTACATCAAAGGTGTATTTAATATCGTCTTTTCAATTCTTATGAACCGGGTTGAGCGAATCACAAGAAAATAATTTGGCCTCAGATGGTCAAATAAACTCGGCAGCCAAAATATCATTAGAATCATCATCGGAGCTATCCGAATCATATTCTACGACATGCACACTGTGACGAGTCTTGTAATCATGCTTTATTTTTTTTGCTTCAGCTTTCTTGAGCCGAAGCTCTTTGTTAGAGGTGAGTGAGTGTAAGAAAATCGTATCCCTCCAACTTCTCCTTAAGGTGCTTCTCCTTAAGGTGCGACCGTAAACCATTAAAAACTAGGTCGACCAAATCTTTTTCAAAAATTGTGAAATTAAAACATCAGTTCTTGACATCTCTAAACCACCGAAGATAATCAATAACGGGTTCATCTTTTCCTTGCCTAACCGATGTCAAATGTGACAACTTCAATTCATTGTCCCCAGAGTAAAAGTGGTCGTGAAATTTACTCTCTAAAGACTCTCAGGTGTAGATGGAACCCAGGGACAATGATGAAAACCATAAAAAGGCGGTTCTAGTTAGCGATAAAGAAAACAACCGTACTTTCCAAGCCTCACTAAAACCCGCTTCTCCTAGTTGCGCTATGTATTGGCTAACGTGCTCCCAAGTGGTCTTACTATTTTGGCCATTGAATTTGACGAAGTCAGACGCACGCTATCCGCTAGAATAAGGGACCGAATCAAAATACGTGAGGTATGGTTTTTGATTAATTCAGTCTCTTCCCTTGATGTCTACCCCTAGCGTCTCGCGAAATTGTTTGCTCAAGTCCTTTTTAATGCGCGCCATACACTCTTCTATGTTAGCAATGAGTGGCCTAGTGGATGTGCTTGGTGGTGAAGGGTGTATCCTCATTTTCATGTTGCTAAATTGTTCATTAGTGATGGGGCCATGAGGGATACTCGTACCGCTCTGTGGGATAGGTGGTGTACTATATGCAACAGTACGGTAAGGAGGAACAAAATTAGCCAATTCATTCAATCGACTCGTAGCCGGATTAGGAATGCTTGTAATTGGCTCTACGCTAGTGAGAGGCACTACCAAAGCATTAGTTTACACAAGAGGTTAAAAACTAGTTTGTCCACTAAACGAGTTCAACGGCATGCCATACAACGGTTTTTATATAGTAGACGTGATAGGCGTCGATGCACCAGTAGAATAACCTACATGCGCAACATGAGTACATGATGCAATACTAATATTTTTAGATGACCTAGACAAGTTTTCTTGAATCATGTGTTGCATATCATTAGTCAAGACCTTTTTCATGTCAGCAAAGTAATACGAAAGGTCTTCAAAAGTAATAGGAGGGTGCGAAGATGTTCTCACGTTGGCAGGACCCATGGCCGCCTCGTCGACAATGGTCGGAAGAACGGGTTCTTTCACTTGAGACACCAAGCCTTGACGGTCCTTCTTGAAGCACGCCAAATACTCCTGCAGCTCCCGATCTTTCCGCGCCTTGCGCGCCTCCTTGGAGGCCTTCCGGCGTTTTAAGAACGCCTTGCGAGCCTCCTCGGACAACTCCTTCAAAGACGGCATGACGATGTTCGTCGTTGAGATCTCGGAGGTCATGGTGAAGAACGACGATTCGGTTTATGCAACCGAAATCACTCGGTCCCCAGCGAAGTCGCCAAAAAGTGTGTTGACGCCGAAAAAGGTCTCGAGCCAACACACCACTCGCACGTCCGTGTGCGAGAATGCCGACGCTTCTTCAACGCCGAGGGTAGCACCTAGACAACCCTGCCTCAGGAGGGACCCCATCGGAGGAGGATTGTCTTACGGTTGATCCGGGCTCGTCAGGCCAGTCGGATCGGCTTTGGTCATCATAGGGACGAAGGAAGAGCAACAAAATGGGGTCGAGTGAGGGGATTAGGGTTTGAGAAGAACAAAATGTACTGGAAAATGATAGGTTCGATTGGGATACCCTCAACCGGCTATGGGCCCCTGTTTTATAGAGGTGTGATGGTTTTATCTCGCAGGGCAACGGATCCTCCAAGTTAGGAAACAAATTAGAATTGATCTGCTGAAAACTTTTATAAATCGACACCACCGAAGTGTCCGATAAAGTGCTCCAGTGACATGTCGGAAGGTCCATCGTGTAAATCCGAAAACCCGAGAGGGCTTGCCAGATAGTCCGGCGTAGTGCCGGATACTTCGGTGAACTGTATGCCCAAACCCGAGAGAGCTTGTCGGACTGTCCGACATGGTGCTAGACAATCCGGTGCCGAATAGTCCGGCATAGTGCCGGACACTCCGGAGGGCTAAACGCCCAAATCCGAGAGGGCCTGCCGGATGATCCGGTATTATATCGGACACTCCGGCGGGCCAGGTGCTCCAAACCCAAGAGAGTTTGCCGGACCCTCCGGCAATGTGTCGGACACTCCGGTGACTCGACAATTTTTAGGTGTCAACAATATAGACCCCACATTTCATTCTAATGTACCTGTACAAATCAAATGTAATCATCTAAACCATATTTTGATAATGTCCACACTTTAGTAGCAATAAATTTTGATAAGGCTTGTATATGTAACATACTAAACAGCCCCTAGCTACCCTAGCGGTGGTGGGTAACATGCAAATGTCACCATTGCAGATAACAAGTGAATGCCTCATGTTTTCAACTGCAAGACCCATTCATTAAATCCACCAATACTGGCACAAATTCGTTATTCCATATATTCATGATTTATATGTTACATCCCAGTGTAAACGTGTCACGCAAGAAAAAGAAAAACATAGTACATTCTCGTTAAGACAACAAATATACTTTATTTTAAACTAAAAAACTTAGCTTAACAATAACATTTTTTTAAATAGAGGGAGTATGTAGGAGTAGCAGGGATGCGTTAAGTAGCGTGGGATACAAGGTGCTGTACAAAGTCGTCAACGTACCTCTCGTGAAGCTCCTTATCGGCCACAACTTTCTGCATGAGCCGTGCATTCGGTCCTTGGTCCGCGACGATGGGCAGCATGATCAGCGGGTGTCCGAACAGAAGCCCTTCGGTAAGCGAGTTCCGGCCGCTGTGCGTCAAGAATGCACCGACGGCGTCGTGCGCCAGGATGCTGAGCTGAGGAACCCACCCCATGGTCACCATCCCCTGTTTGTGGGTGCGCTCATGGAAACCGGGAGGAAGGACGTGCTCGTCGAGGACGCCGCTGGGCTTCCTCAGCGCCCACAAGAAGCGTGTCCCGGCGAGCTCCAGCCCGAGAGCCAGCTCGTGCACCGCCTCCACTTGCAGCGGCACCTCGCTCCCCAGGGCGACGTACACGACCGAGCTTGGCGGCTGCGCGTCCAGCCAGCGCACGGTCGGCTCCTCCCCGTTTATGACGGTGGTGCTACGGCCTCCGTCGGGCGATGGCGGCAGAAGGCCGAGGGGGACAAGCGGCTTGCCCAGTTGCGACGCCACAAGAGTGAAAGCCTCGCCCTCCCACTCGACGCAGCTGCGCATGGCCGCGATCGTGCACCTCTTCAGCGTCAAGGAGCAGCGCTCGGCGACGGACATATCCGACGCGCTACGTTTAACAAAAAACTTTTTCTTCCCCTCCCACTCGTAACGGGGCACATCCGCCGGCCGTTCTGCTGTAGCGGCCGGCGGTTCAAATACAGATGCCACGGCCTCCGATTCCTCCGGCGTCCGGGGCATCCAGGAAGCGAGCATGGCAGCAGTCGGGAGAAGCATCACGCATGGCACCTTGGCAAGAAATATTTGAGCTGTGAAACCGTGCTAATTGATAAGCAATTGAATTGGCTTTTCGTGTACAACCTTGTGCTGGATCGCGGCGGCGGCAGCCCAGTGGTTGAATGTGTCGGCGATGATCCAATCAGGCCTCTCTCCCTCCTCGGCGTCCAAGAGCTCCGCGAAGGGTGCGGCGAGGCCGTCGAAGGCTTGAAACAGGAGCTTGAACGCCTCGCCGGAGGCGTTGTTGGTAGACTCCACGCCGTCGGGGAGGCCGTCCACGCGCGGGAGCGGCAGCGCCACGAGGCGGACGCGCGGCGCCGCGACGGGGCGCAGCGGCGGGAGCCGGGCGATGTTGCGCGGTGTGGAGACGAAGGACACGTGGTGCCCACGAAGCGCCAGGCGCTCGGCGAGCTCAAGGTACGGGAGCAAGTGGCCGAACGCGAGCCACGGGCAGATCACGATGCGCAGCGGCGGTGGTGGCGAGGAGGAGGAATCTGCGGCGTCCATGGACACGGAAATCACGGAGCTCGGCTTGCCTCGCTGCTCGATGCTGCTGCCTAAACCACTGGAAGATAGTCTGCGTAGGAACGGGATCCCCTCGACATATAAATTGTACTCCCTCCCGTCCCGTAAAGAGTGACTTTTTACGGTTCAAAAACCGTCCCGTAGAGTGTCGCCGAGGGTGCGATTCGAGGAAAAAATCTTGTGCAGAGAACCTTTCTCCTCCTCGTTTGGCTCATTCGAATAAAAAATCAATTGGCTCTCCGTCCGCAAAGGCTCTCGGCCACAAGTAGTACTCCGTGCTCCTGCTGCTGCAGTAGCATTCTTAGTCTCCCACAGCACGACTGTTAGACGCGGCCGCACAGCTGACAAGGATAGCGGTGTCATTTGCCTTTGTCTTGTTTCGGGGTAGTAGGTAACCCGAGAGGTGCTGCAGTATTCTTAATGGTATTGTAGAAAACTAATATTTTTTAAATCCCATAGCAGAATTACTGTTCATGGTACTATAGTGCTAGGTCTAGACCATTAATTTGAGATCATGCTAGGTGAATTTTTCTCTCCCCCGCCCCCACCCCCACACACACACAATTTAAGCCGGTTACAAATGGTACAAACTCAAAAATAAAAATTTAAATGAAATTTGGTTGAAATAATATAAGTAAATCAATCGGTTTCACCGGTTTCAAAATTTTAATTTCAAAACCTCTTGATTTCTTCGGCATACCCCTCGAGTTCACCGGTTTGACTAGTTTCAAAATTTTAAAATTTTGAAATGTTTAATAAAAAACTGTTCAACTGGTGAAATCAAACCGAATAAATTTCACCGATTGAAAAAGCAAAAATGAGCGGTTTTTATCTGTTTTGTAAACCATGATAGTGGTACCGAATATTCTATTTGTTTCTCGTGAAAAGGTGAACCAGAGTACCAGACTAGGCTTCTTTTTTTTCCTGGAATAATGAAATCTGCTGGTGCTATCCCTTTGTTGAACATGCCCATTTGCACCTCTGACTAATTCGTACGATAAGAAATTAAAAATCTCTGTCGAGCAGTTGGATTACTCCTGTAGGAGTACTAGGAATCTCCTTTCCTACTCGAAGCCAAGTCATTTGGCGCCGTATCTGTCAAGTCAGTCTGTAGACATGTCATATTTGCGGATTGGTGCCATGACCTTTGGCACCATGGTTCACTGGCAAGACGCCAAAATTCTTTGCCTCCGTTTTCAGGTAAACCACAGCCGGGCAGCAGTGGGGTCGACCCACGATCAAGGATTACAAACCATCTGGTTGATTTTTCGTGGTGTTTGTGAGTAACAATAGGACCATATTCAGTTCAAATATTCAAAAAAAACCCAAAATTTGATTTTTTTTTTTTTATTTTTGAAAATTTAAAAATGATCAAACCGGTCAATATGCCAAAAAAATTGTTTGATTTTAAAATTTAAAAATTCAAATCCAATGAAACCGAAAAAGTTGATGAATAAACCGGCAAAACCCAATGAAAATCAATAAAACTGAATAGCCGCTAGCAGTGACAGACGGCAAGAGGACCGTCGAGAGACGACTCAAGCGGATGCTGCTGGGGCGACGATCGCTGACCGAATGCAAGAGATGGCGGAGTGGTGGGACCGTGGATCTTAGCCGGAGTTGAGAGCTACACAGTCGGAGCTTGGCGATACTGTCGGTGAGCCAGGCGAGCTGGGGATTTGGGATCGAGGAGATTTAGGGCTTAGGCTCTAATTGGTACTCTCTCAATTTCAATAGAAGCTTATTTTTATATTTTGTTGGCTACAATATTTTTAACTAATAATTTTGATAAATTTAATTAATTTTAATAACATAAATTATATATATTATAAAAGTATTTTTTTATGAATTTAAAAGTACAAATACTAGATTTTTAAATTTAACTGAACCTATAGAAATAATTTGTCAAAGTTGTAGTAAAAAAAAGTTAGAAATAAACTTTTATTGAAACGGAGGGAGTAACTTATTTGAATAGTGGGTGAAAAACAGATGAAAAATAAATTATCTTTTATTCACTATAAAAGGCTACTGAACTAATACTTCATAAGTTGTAAAACAAATTTATTGTTTGACGCAACTTTTATAAATAAGTTGTGCGAAACATGGCCTAAGGTTCTTGGTTCTGATCTAGTGGATTTGCGGTGGTGGTGCGGGAGTGGTGAATTGGGCTGATGCTAAAAAGACCAAATTAGGTATTGCATGTTTTTATTAAGCTCTGATTTAACAAGTATTGATGCGAAATAAAATCTGCACTTACACCTAATATTATATGGGTTAAATGCATGTTCGATCTGCAGTGAATTCTTGCATCTTTCTCCAAGGTGTGCAAAATCCAACGGAACCCAATCCCGCGACCTGAATAGCCATTTCTAACCCATGAGCTTGTATCTTTACATATTTTATGGGTAATGCATAAAAGCCTATAAAAATGAGGGCAAATTAATCATAAATAAAAATCTTTAAGTTCTCTATCACCCACTTAAAAATTTTAGTTTTCTTATGAACCACTAATGTTAACTGTCTGTTTTTATTTATCACTCCGATATATTTGAGAGCTTGAAAAAGACTTGTTCGCTTCTATATCATTTTTCTGTGCAATTTTTATTATCCATTTTAGTGAAAATTGTTCCATATAAAAATTTTATAAGTCCACAAAGTTTCAAAGTTTTCTGAGTTCGAAAACCACGGTAGTTGATTAAGGAGCAACAATGCATTAGAGAAGAAAATAAGTAAAAAAAAAAGAGAAAGTGATGTGAGCCCACGTGTCAGTAACACCATTACTCAGCTATCATTAAGCTTCAAAACCTAAAAATATCCACTAAAATGGGTAATAAGGGTTATGAGAAAACTTGCCAAAACTGATACAGGGGTAGTGGTAGTTGTGCATGGGCACAGGCAAGCCGGCGGAGGTTTGATCCAACTAGGCCGTAGTTCAAAAAAAAAAAAAGTCTTTCAAACCAAGAGTTGTGAATAAGAAAAAAAGTTAAATTTCATACGATGCAATATTAAATTTCAAGCAAATGCAGGCAATAAAAGGAAAAATATTGAAGGTCAAATTACTCGGATGTTCATGCTAAAAAAAGAAATAGCTTGATGTTTATGCGGAAAAAAATGAATAGCTCGTTGTTTATTTAAAAAATTAAATCATTCAGTGTTATCAATGTACTATCTCCATTCAATTTTATGATAAAAATTCACCAAACAATGTTTATCCATTCAATTCGGGAATAGCAATGAATAAACGTATTATTCACCTTCGAAACTAATACTTTTCCTTTGTTCGCCATCAGTTTACTTTCCTGCCATTTTTTTACATTATTAGAATTTGTTCATTACTAGAAGCTCCAATTTTAATTTTTTTATGACAATGACAAATTTAGCTTCTCCCAAGTAATAATATAGTCATATAAATCAAAATATGATCTCAATCCCTCAAATTAAATCAATATAACAAAATTAAGGGTGTTCAATCAGATAAAAAATTAAGGTCATAACAATCAAATTACTCCCTCCGGTTTTAAAATATTAACATGGTTCACTTCTAATATCAACTTTTGACCATTCGTCTTATTAAAAAAATTGTTCAAATGTGTAAACTTTTGTTATTATTTGATTTATCATTAGTAGAATTTAAATCACAACTAACAATTTTACATGTTGTAACAAATTTTTTGAATAAGACGATTGATCAAAATTGATGTTAAAAGTCAACGGTGTCAATAATTTAAAATCTGAGGGAGTAGTCCTAAATCTATGTACTTAGTCAGTAGAGAAGTATAATGAAAGTTAATATAAAATATAGGAGGATTGAAAAGTATGATTATAATGTTTCCTCATTGTATATAAAGAAAATGGTATGTGAGGGATGTGAAATTTAAATCGATGGCGCATAAAAAAAATAAAAATTTGGATAATAAATAAAAAAGTATAAATTTGAATGGTGAATAATGAGATGACCCGGATTCCAGGGAATGTCCTCGTACACGTGACGCAACTGAGCTTGTCTGCCGTGTGGCGACTGGCGAGAACGGAGGGCGCCGCGGCCCGCGGGTGCCAGGTCCAAGCCGCCGAGTGGAGCCGTTCCTCTCCTCAGCCCGCGGTGCCGCCCCCACCGGAGTTGCCCGCCGCCATCGGCGGCACGGGATGGCTCGGCCCGGTTTGAATCCCTTCTCCCTATCGCCTACTCTTCTCGCCCCCGCTTGCCGTCCCGTGCTGATTATTACTTCATTGACGTGAAATGTTTTCGTTTGTTCCTAGTTCTTTCACTTGCCCCCTTTTGTGGACTATTTATAATTTCCCTGCTACCGTGCACTAAAAGCATAAATTGGAAGCATGCCGCGGTTCTCAATCCTAACGATGAATTTCACTGCACGCCCCTAATCCTCAAATCGTCCTCCTGTTCCCCATGCTGTTTACTTGGACGGTTGAACCTTGAATGGATTCGTTTTGACTAGATCAAGGTGCAGGGCTAAGCCAACGCAGATAGTCACCGGGTTCAGTAAACTTGCAATAGGGTCAGCATGTTTATTAACAATGCTAAACAGTGAATTTGGTTTGTTGAAAAATTATCGGTATCAGCTGACACCGATAAGTCCAAATAGCTTCGCCCCACTGCAGAGGTTCCGAGAATGCAAGTGGGTACCCTTAATGGATATTTGTGGGTCAAACCTAGGATATAAAGTGGAGGGGAAAGTTAGTTCATTTTCAAAAGTTTTGGACAGACCCAGTGACCCAAAAGATACAGGAAACTTGCATCCCTACCCGTCACTGTGCAAATTCAGTCACATACATGTGTTAGCTACTGTCAGTAACCTCACACCTAGGAATCGACCGTTTTACTTTTCTGAACTTGGACCAATTACATGTCTCCTGTAAAATGAACCAACACAATTTCAGTTTGCATTTGTGTCAATTTGGGCATACACTATTTTCTAACATGAAAGCATAGCATTGTTAATTTTTCAACAAATGCAAACTGAAATTGTGTTGACTTATATTACGGGAGGGGTAAAAATGGTCATTTCACTCCTCACTTAACACTGTTAGTGCCTAAACTAACGGAAGGGCCAAAAAAGGAACAAAGGATTGCATTCGGTCAGAAAAAAGTTTGTGGCAACGGTGCTACATTGCACCGGGCCTTAACATTAATTTATATGGTAGCATGAGCGGTTAATTTGAGCACGACAGTTAATGTTGAGACCAAGGTTTTGGAAAACGTTTTGGTTTCGAAAACCGGCCGGCATCGGTTTGGCCGGTTTTCGCGAAAACAGGAAAAACCGATACAGTAAACTGAATAACCAAACAAATTTGAAAATCAAAATTTTGAGAGAAAACCGCTCGGTTTTTCTGGTTTACTGACCGGTTTTTCCGGTTTATCATTTTTGAATTTGAAATGAAATCACTTTGAGCGGTTTTTTACCGGTTTACCGACCGGTTTGACCGGTTTTCGGGTTTTCAAATTCTTTTGAATCTATTAAACCAAAAACCGGTCAACCGGTGAAACCGAGCCGGACCAGTTTCACCAAAAACCGCAAAAACCAGCCGGTTTTCACCGGTTTTATAAACCTTGGTTGAGACCCCGTATCACATAGCATTGGTGTCACCTAATTTTTTTCCCATTCGGTCTGGATAGGGAAGTTCAAAATAAAAAGGACCAATGAAGTAAGCGGTGACTTTTTTAGGGACAAGGAAGGAATTCTCTCTTGTTTTGTTGATAATTTTAAAACACTTCGACAGAAACAAAGTTGGAGTATTACTACTCTCAGCTACTGAAACATCACATGGCCTTAAATAATTTCTAGGAACGAAGAAAGATATTGCTCAGGATTCTGCCATGGATTTTGTCTATAGCTGCTGGTGCTCTATTTGATATTTGATGTAGAATCATTGCTGTTTACTTCAACCTGCCAAAGCATATGCCTAAGGGACATTTTACAATGATTGATATTTATGTCATACTTGTCATAGTTATGTACTCTATGAAAAATACTTCTGTACAACTGGCACGCATAAGCCTGGAAGTGGAATCTCTCAGATATATTACGTTACTGAAATTTTATGCTAGGAGGTTTCTGATGTACTAAGCCTTTACCCTGGTGAACTGGCAGGTGCTGGTGACATGGAAACTTACACTACAGATGACGCGCTTACAGTCATGGGGTTTGGTAAATTCCAAGCACTTGTTCTTGCATACGCTGGAATGGGTTGGGTTGCAGAAGCCATGGAGATCATGCTCTTGTCATTTCTTGGACCATTAGTGCGAGAAGAGTGGAATATCTCTGCCCACGATGAGAGCCTGCTCTCAAGTGTTGTCTTTGCTGGAATGCTAACAGGGGCTTGTGCTTGGGGCTTTGTTTCTGACAAATATGGGAGAAGGTAAGGTTTTGCACCTGCAAGCATCATTTTTCAGTTTTCAGCAAATCCAATTCTTAGGTTTAAATGTTTAATGCTGCCAGAAACCTTGTTGGTCCCGTTTTTAAATTTTAATGCTTTTTCTTTGCATATTCATGATATCTGGTTATTCAATTCGATTTGAGCTGCACCACGTTACCCATGACTGCTGAATCCATAAACATTTGTAACAAGCCATCCATGGATGGCAATTGGAGAAGATAAATAAGAACTTGCACAATTTTAGAAGGAAAGTACCAAATTACCTCCTGATTACCATGTTGAACCGGCCATTAGATATGACTTGTCAACTCATATGTTTAAACATGATGGCATAAAAGGATACCTATTGGAGTATAGTGTAGAACATGGGTCAGCAATTATTATCCTCCTGATTACCATCTGAGCTTACTAAGCATAATTGCATAAAAGGATAGAATTTTTTGTTCACTTTTTTCTTCCACCTATCTTCATGTATCCCAGAACTGAGGATGCCAAATAAGCAGCCAACATGGCAAATCCA